>VXAL01005715.1:3419-26862 GCA_013399475.1 Chauna torquata
ACTTTCCCAGAATTTGTTTTTCATTCTTTTTATCATATAGTTCTGGAGCATTATTGTTACCATACTGTTCTGTGACATTTATATCCTTGTGTTCTAAAGAGCCATAGGTAGTTTGTGTGTCCTTAAGCTTGGTATGATATCTAGACTAGCAGAGTCAGAAAGATGCAAAGCAAACTATACCTTGATTACAATGAAATCTGAGAAGAACCACAGATTACAGTTGTGATTACTGAATTCTTTTAGAAAAAAAGTAATATTGCAACCCATATCCTTTGCAGAAGACATTAAATACCGTCTGTGAAGTCTGTAATTGCACCAGTTGGTGGTGGTTACTACTGTTCCTTTAGCTAATGCTTTTCAGTAGCTTCTCTTCACACCTACTTTATTGGAAAATAAGCTGGGTGGGCATCTTACTTTTTCCTTCATCTCCCTGTATATGAAAGTATGTGGAATAGCTGACTTTGGAAGGGACCTATGGAAATCATCCAGACCAACCCCCATGCTCAGAAGTTAATCTTTTAGGTAATTGAATATGCAGCTTTTTTATATATATCTTGCACAGATATTTATGGGAGTAAATTGAACATAAGTCCAAATACTCTTATTTTTCTTCTGATTTATTTTTTGTGTTTGTTTAGGACTTTGAGTTATTTCCTATTTTATTTAAGTCCTTAACATAGCCAGACCTACCTGTGCTTGTGACATTATATGTTTCATGCAAGAAAAGAAGAAAACAGTGGGAAGAAAATTTTTATTGAAAAGAACAGAACAAACTCTTCTGGGAGGTTTAGAAGGTATTTTCAAAATTCTGAAATTACATTTGAAATTCTAGTAACAAGTGAGCATTTGTCTGGAGAAGGTCAGGCTTTTTCACATCCATCACACTTCCCATAGATTCAATTTGTATGCTTTTTGGGTGATGCTAGCTTTGTGTTTGCACAGTGTCTGGCATAATGATATGGTGGCCCATGATCATGGTCTTTGCTGTGAACATACTACTATTAACAGTAAATGAGGAAATACCAGCACAGAGGATGGAACCTCAGTGGGTTTTTTGTTGTTGTTGTTGTTGTTTGTTTGTTTGTTTTGAAATTCTTTGTAACTTCACTTGCCTTATTTTGACTTAGACAAAGTGAACACCAGGAGCTGAGGTCCTACTCTTACTGAATCACTTGCAAATATACAATGACTTGTAATGTAAAATATGGTCCACAGAAGTTTAGGAGTACTTGGTCATACTTCCTGGAGTTCTTATACTCCAGTTGGCTTTGATGAAGTCTGGCCTTGATGAAGATGTTAGAAATGACTGAACTACTGGAAGAAGTCTAATTTGGTGGTCATCTGCCCTTTCAGTGCATGTTGGTCTAGCGGCACCCTTGCCAGTAATTTTTGCTTTCTCTGTGGAATGGCCTTTAAAGAGTTCAAACTAAGGGTCCCACAAGATAGCAGTCAGCCAGTACATCCTTCATAACTTTTGTTCCATGCATCTTTTTTTGTGCTAGTCAAAGCCTTGAGTATAGTTATAACCTCACTTAGTATTTTCTTTCCCTAGTAAGTCCAGCCTGAGAGGAGAAAACGAATGCTCTGTTGCAAGTGTTGTATTTTCCGTTAGCCTTTAGGAAAATGATTCCCTTTCTCTTAGTTCCGTCTCTTAATGTGTCCTTAAATGGTTATGCTTCTGATAATGCTGTCAGGAGAAATACTTCTGCAATTTGCTTTGACCTTTTTGCTCTTCCTCATATTTTCATATTAGACTCCACCAATACAAAACTAACAAAATTTGACTCTTCAAATGAAAGCTGGCCAAAATATCTTTGGGAATCATCAAGCATTTAAGAGACAAAAAACACCATGTGTGATATCTGGGAGTGAACTTAATTAGGCAAGAAAGTTTTCAGGGACTGTTGTTATGACAAACACAATCTTCAGTATCTTCTTCTTTATAGAACTAAAGACAGCTGTGAAACTTAAACAAAGGAGGGGTCAGTCCAGAAAAAAAAGCCAAATTTTATCCATCATTGCATATGTGCTGACAACAGCTGAAGGGTCTCCCTTTGCATCACTATTTTTCCCCTCTACCTATCACAAAACCTTTATTTCAACCTTTGAGGGTCATCTGAGCAAAAATTATTCTTCATGAGCCAGATTCCGTTCTTTAGCCTATTTTACTCTATACAGGCATCTTACTTTACATTGTATAATTTCTTTATTATGAGTATCAGTTCATGTATTGGTAGGAAAATTACCAGTGCACAATGTGGAAAACTACATCTTTCTGCACTGGGTTACTGAAATATCAAAATAATAATAATAATAATAACTCAAAGGAAGAAAAAAGAAGATATTTAGTGGATTTTAGCTCTTTTCACCTTTACTAATCAACTTGTAAATGCAGGTTACTTCAAATTAGCTTGATAAAACACTAAAGCTATATTAAATAATGTACGAAGTACACACTCCTCTGGCAGTAAATTCCTCTATAAGAAAGTTGGTTGGTGTGAACAAGTTGTTTCCTTTACCTTGTTTTAGGGATGTGTTATTCATGTTACATTTTGCACTAGGAATCTGAAGTTGCCAAAGATGTTGAAAAATAAAAGGAGATTATTATACTGCACTGATCATTGTCAACACTGAGAAAAGAGAAAAATACCATGTGGGTATGTTCAGGATAAAAGGTCTTTGCAACAACTTGTCCAAAAACCATCAAGATGAACATTTTAGATGCTGAAAGTCTATTTTTAAGGTGGTTGAAATAGAAAAATTACATCAATTGTCACTTATCTGGAACTGTTGTCAGTCATTTGGGTGATTGTACTTGGCAGTATTAAACGTAGGGAAGCTTTTCTGTTCCCTGTAACTGTTGTGACATGAATGGCAATGTATTGTCTCAGCGAATAATATAGAATGCTGGTCTGATTTAACTGACTTCTAAACAGTCTTCTCCCTGCAAGCCACAGTGGAGAAGCTGGGGAGGTGGCAGTGCAAGTGGTTGCACTGCCATATATCATCTGCCGCATTGTCCAGCAAGACAGAATTGTATGTCGCATATCCACTTACTAATTAATTTGGGTGAAGTTAATCCAAATGAAAACCCAACACAAATTAGTATTTCTTAAAAAACCTTTGAGTGATGAGAGAAGTACTTAATCCTCATACTGGTCCTGTGCATAATGGTTAATATATTTCCATGGGAAACAAACTATGGTGTCACTGAAGTTAGTGTAAATGTTATTAAAAATGGTGGAATTGGGCTGCTGTATCAAGAGCAGAGGACTCTTTTTTTAAGGTCAAAAGGCTCTTGTAACTCAAGAATTGCAGACTGTAGCTTGAAGTAGTTGAATTCATCCTTCTACCAAGGTGATCTGAAGTTCCTCTTTATGATGATTTTATAACAATATATGTGCTAAAATTTGCATTTCTGCATGTGTAGGGATCAATGCCCTGAAAAGTAGTTTCTATCTTTCTTTTATTTAAAAACAAACAAACAAACAAACAAGCACCATAGACCTGCCATTTCCTACAGAAAAAGCAATACAGCAATGTGATGTACTGGTGAATTTAATTATATATACATAGGACATAGAGAGTATTCAGGTAGACATAATACTTTTATATTTCACTGATCAATTAGTATGTTGTTATGCACACTGATTTGATAATAGCAATTATACACTTCAATAATGGGAGGTACTCCACAGGAACCATTTCTGTCTCTGAGGTTGTGATGCTCTGTAACTGTTATTTGGTAGAGTGTAACAACCTTTTCAGAGTTATTAGATTAGCTATGTAAATCTGTCTTAGTGTAGGGATCATTGACTGGTTAGGCTGTAACAGCTCCTTAGGAACCATTACAGTCCCTCTTCCAGCTAGCATTTTTGGTGCTCTGCAGTCAGACTGAATATTTCTTTTAACATTCTGGGTTTAATCTTACACCATACAAAAGCAGCAGACAGATTGTACTTGCAAATTTGAATCAAAAGTTCTGTAATTTTTGAGGTAGCAGATGCCTCCCATCCGAAGCTGTGGATTCTTTCTGTATGCTACCTGGAATAGCTCTATGTTTAACTAAAGCTAACAAAGAAATCACACTCTAGAGTTACACCATTTGAAGGTGAGCTAACGCCGAAGCAGAACTGGTTTCCTGCCACCTGTACTGCAAATGAGTAGCAGTTCCTTTCTGAGACTATTTACTGGAGTTGAGCTCTTTCACATGACAAAGGTATTTAGTGAAAAAATAGAAGTCACCTTGTGAGATAACCCATTGGCAGAATAGTGATTTTAAAAGGGAGATTGTTCAATATATGTGACTTGAAGTCTATTAAAATGCAGCTTTTCAAACTTTGTGTGTGACATGAGAGGGGAAGGGATCCCTTGTGCAAAAATAACCAAATAAATTCTTCATTCATATTTGTTGCATAATGATAGACACCTAGGAAAATATTGGAAATTCTGATTTCAATTTACCGCTCTGTATTTATAGCTGCACTTCAGTTTTATCACAGTAGGGTTAGTTGTATGAATAATGGTTCATCAGTGTAAGCATCAGAATGTCACCTTAGTACTATAATATGAACTTATGAGAAGAGATCTCTAAAATACCCCTAACCATTTGATAAATTATTCAGAACAGAAGCAGAAGCTTTAAGCCACTCATGGTATGGTGTATCTTTGCAGCAATTGTTGCACAAACTTCATATAGCACAGCAAATGTATGTAAGGGTACAATTTGTGAGAAAGCTGCTCTTACTTTGGTGATGTGTGCATCCTCCATTGCGCAATACAAATAGGAATTGCTTAAATTCTTTTTATAGTTATAGTCTGAAACAGCTGCTCTGCGTGGTTATGGGAGAATGATGTGCAATACTCTGAATGATTTTTTTCAGGATTTGTGTTTAACAAGAGCAGTTGAATACGTTAGTCATAGTCCAATCATAAACATGATGACTCAAATCTAAATGTGCTACATCGCAAGCACAGTGTAGGCTCCATAAAACAATATGCTCCAGGGATTTAGAGGTGTCTTTTAATACAGACCTGAGTGTTTCACCGCCAAAGCCATCTCGGAAGATTTTTTTATGATGAAGGTTTGCTGGCTGGTCATAAACACTTCCATTCAGCTTCCTCAGTGTAGATCAACTGATGCATGTTGGCCACAGCTAAGAGCTTGCAGCAGTGTGGACCAAGGTACGACCTAGGCACACAGCAAGTTCTCCCAATGAGGGATGCGTGGTGATCCGCTTTAACAGCACCTCTCAAAATATTCACAGTTGCTTTAAACTCTGTTCACTCTCTATTTTGAAGATGCATGTAACACATGGGCAGATAGTATGTGTAAACATGATAGATGTCATAGGATTATAGTTTCGCAACACCATTGGCCATAGTAATTTCTTAAGGATATCATTCCTTTGTCCTGTTATTTTGGAACTAAGCATATCAAAAGCCATCTGGACATGGTACTGGGAAACCAGCTCTGGGCTGCCCTGCTTGAGCAGGGGATTGGAGCAGATGATTTCCAGAGGTCCCTTCCACCTAAACCTTTCTGTGATTCTGTGAACTCTGTATGAGCCAATCTATATTATAAGAGGAAGCTATTTCCAGTGTCTGGAATATGCATATTCAGAGGATAGGTTCCTTATGCCCAAAATTTCAACTGGATTATTAATTATTTTTTAAAAAAATCTTGATTTCATTTTCTGTACCTTCTATCAAATAGTAGTAAATTTTATTTGAACTATCCTTGTATTATCAATTTTATTTCATTATTTCTCTTCTCAAGGTTTGAAGTCACACAATCTATGTCTCTACTGGCTTCTAGTTTATGCTTACAAAGTGCTAGAGAGTTCTCTGTGTTGTGTGTTTACTAGTTATAGAGGATTTTTAAAGGGGTTCCTCAGTTAAAGTAACAATAATAAATCTTCAATAATAAATCAAAACATTAGCATTTGCAATTACTGCCTCAGTGTTGATATGACAGTTTCTCAAAGTGCAGCTTTAACACATTATTTTCTGCATATGTGCAGTATCTTGAGAATTTTTTTTTTTAGGAGTACTCCATATAAATGGAAAAAGATCTACTGGAAATACTGTATGTCCTGAGGCCTTGAATCAAAAGCTATGTCACTACACTCTGAGGCAATATTGCATTGAATGTATGGTTGTTAGCTGAAATAGGGAAAAGCACTTTGAACAATATGGAATAGAATAGAATAGAATAGAATAGAATAGAATAGAATAGAATAGAATAGAATAGAATAGAATAGAATAGAATAGAATAGAATAGTTGGAAGGAACATACAAATTCCATTGAGTCCAACTGCCTGACCACTTCTGGGCTAACCAAAAGTTAAAGCATATTATTGAGGGCATTATCCAAATGCCTCTTGAACACTGACAGGCATGGAGCATCAACCACCTCACCTGGAAGCCTGTTCCAGTGTTTGACCACCCTCATGGTTAAGAAATTTTTCTTGACATGCATTCTGAACCTCCCCTGGTGCAGCTTTGTGCTGTTCCCATGCATTCTATCATTGGTTACCAGGGAGAAGAGATCGGCACCTCTCTCTCCATTTCCCCTCCTCTGGAAGTTGTAGAGAGCAATGAGGTCACCTCTTAGCCTGCTTTTCTCCAAATTAGACAACTCAGGTGTCCTCAGCCTCTCCACATAGGACGTGCCTTCCAGTCCTTTTGCCAGCTTTGTTGCCCTCCTCTGCATGCTTTGAAGTATCCTAATATCTCTTTATATTGTGGAGCCCAGAACTGCACACAATATTCAAGGTGAGGCTGCACCAATGTTAAACACAGTGGGAGAATCACCTCTTTTAACTGGCTGATTATGCTGTTGCATGCACCCCAAAGTGCACTTTGCCCTCTTGGCTGCCAGGGCACACTGCCCACTCATGCTGAGCCTGCTGCCGACCAGCACCCCCAGATCCCTTTCTGCAGAGCAGCTCTCTAGNATGGAAAGTCACTGCTCCCCCAGTCATGGTCCTCCAACTCAGAGGACCGGGCAGCCCAAGATCTATCATTAATATTAAAAACTGAGACAAAAAAGGCATTAAATGCCTCCACCTTTTCCTCATCTTTACTTGTTAGATGACCATCTTCATCAAGTATCACTCCAATGTTTTCCTTAGACTTCCTCTTGCTCTTGACATATTTTAAAAAGCCTTTTTTGTTGTCTGACACAACACTGGCCAGTGTCAACTCAAGCTGAGCTTTGGCTTTTCTTGTTTCCTTCCTGCAGATGCAAACTTCAGCTCTGTTATCTCCCTGTGAAGCCAGACCTTGTTTCCAGAAATTATATATTTTGTTTTTCTGACCAAGTTCCAGGAGGAGTTCTCTGTTCAGCCGGGATGGTCTTCTGTTTCGCTTGTTTGACTTGTGACACAATGGGATTGTTTGCTCCATAGTTCTTAAAAGGTGGTTCTTGAAACATGACCAGCATGGACCCCTAAACTCTCTAGAGTCAATTCCCAAAAGACATTGCTAACTAGCTCCCTGAGAAGCTTAAAGTTTGCTCTTAAAATCTAGGGTATCAAGTCTGCTGACATTTTTTCTCCTTACATCAAAAATTTTGAACTCAACTAATTCATGATCACTGTGATCAAGACAGCCACCTACCATCACATCTCCTGCGAGGCCTTCTGTAGTCTCAAACAAGAGATGCAGGACAGTACCTTCTACTAGTTGGCTCACTCAGTACTTGTCACAGGAAATTATCTTCAACATGCTCTAGAAATTTCCCAGACTGCTTGTCATGGCAGTATGATATTCCTAGTTTATGTTTGGGAGGTTGAAAGTTGCCTTAAGGATGAGGGCAACTGATCCAGAGGTTTTGCCTAATTGTGTATAGCAATTGGCAGCTCATCCATGCCATCATCCTGAGTGGGTGGTTGATAGTAGACACCCAGGATGGCATCTGCTTTGCTATCCATCCTCCATATAGTACAGCATTTTCAATATGGGATTTTCTGATGTACCTAGAAATTTATTTATGCATGGTCACACAGGGAAGTTTTTGTTCACTTCTGTCAGATAGTTCCTTTTGAATAATATTCTCTGAGTGAAAAAATATTTCATTTTAGAATTTAAGAGACATTTTATGAAACCTTTCAGAAACATATTAAAATAATACTAATGTTTAATATATAAATCAGAGTTTTTGAAGCTTGAGACCACAATTTTTTCCTCATATTATGGTTTTTTTTACATTCTCATTCACCAACATTTTGCACCTTTTCTGTTTCAGTTTTGCCAGATTTTTTTTTTAATGGCTAGACTGAAAATCCCATTACACAGTTCACCTATTAACATGTACTCTTGACAGTTGGCTTCCAAGTGTGTTCCTTTGGTTAAACAGTACAACAAATAAGTCTTGAACATTACAGTCTAATTGGTAAAACAGAAGTGGTGAGGTTAAGTATCCAGTACCATTTTTCTTGCATAGTTGTTAGAAGCAGTGCAACATTGCGTGACACATGCCAGAACATCACACCCACTTGGTCATGTATAAATGACTGAACAAAGGACAAAGCAATGAAAAATCAAGCTTTGCTTTTTAAATAGGAATGATAACTGAAATATGAACACATGCTATGCAACCCATTAGAGAAAAAAACTCCAGAGGAAAACATTGTAGTATTTTATAAGTGATTACAATTTACTTTAGTAAGTATACATACGTAGCTAACACATTTTGAGAACATATACAAAGACCAAATCTGACAGTGTGCAAATAAAAATGCTTGATTCTGATATTTATTTTGTGAGAAAATACAATCAAGGAAAATAGCTGTTTATATTCTTTATTCTATATTAGTTAAATGTGTATTCTTTTTCAATAAGATTGATATAAAACCTTGTCATACAAAATCTATATTCATTCTTTTAAATTTTTGATTCACCACAATCTAAACAGATGTGTATTGCTCTCTACAACTTCCAGAGGAGAGGGGGGAGGTGCCGATCTCTTCTCCCTGGTAACCAATGATAGAACGCATGGGAAGAGCGCAAAGCTGCACCAGGGGAGGTTCAGAATGGATATTAAGAAAAATTTCTTAACCATGAGGGTGGTCAAACACTTGAACAGGCTTGCAAGCAAAGTGGTTGATGCTCCATGCCTGTCAGCGTTCAAGCGGCATTTGGATAATGCCTTCAATAATATGCTTTAACTTTTGGTTAGCCCAGAAGTGGTCAGGCAGTTGGACTAGAAGATCTCCGAAGGTCCCTTCCAACTGGACTATTCTATTCTATTCTATTCTTAGAAAAAATATCAAAAAACTACCCGTCTTTTGTCTGGAAAAGTAGGACTAAAAAGTGAAGCACATTAGGAAAGCAAGAAATATGTTCTATTTCTCTTCTTCTGACCTGACTGATATTCTCTTTTCTGTCTCTTGACATGTTTTCTGTAAGACAGACCAAAGAAAAATAGCTGGCAACTTGGCTTCATTTTCCTGCAACCTTCAGACTTCAAATGCAGAATGTCTGCTAATTTCTATTTCAGTGTTGCCATAGATACAGTATCTATGATGTTTTTTTTCTATATCTAGCTAGCTAGCTAGCTAAATTCCTCCCCTTTTTTTTCTTCTTTCCTCATTTACCTTCTGTGCTTCCATTTCTTCCTCTATACCTATTCCTCTTGCTTAATTTAATCAGCTGTTATTCTCGTATTTTTTTGTTTAATATTTCAAAGCCCTCACTCTCAATCCTTTGTTCAATATTTGTATCCTGTAATATCCCACAGGTAGTGTCCAATACATCTTGTCAGGCTTTGAAATACTCTTTATTTCTACTATTGAAACTCACAGTAATTAACTTTACTTTGCTTACTGTTCCAAGTAATGCCTTCAGGTCTAAATGTCCCCTCTTCCTGTTCTCAGGTTGTACTGGATTTCTCTTTGATTCTGTTTGTGGTAGACACACTGATACAGCATAATACACATTCTCTCTCTGTTGGCACTTTTCTAGTTCTTTGTTTCTCCCAGAGGCTCTTCTCTTGATTTTTCTTTTCTGTTTATAGTAAATATATACAACTGAAGCAACTCAGAAGTCACTGACTGTGTAGGATAAATGTACCTACTCATCTGCAGTCATTAATCATTGCTGTTGGATTGCAGTTCAGTGATGTACTTAAATTGGAAGATTGCTGCTGGTGAAAATGTTTCACCCCTATTATTTAAAAAAAAAAATCATGACTTTATTAGTCCTTCTTAACATGCAGGTGGACATTTGATTCTTCATTTGCTATGCACAATTTATAATCTGATCAAGAAAGAATATGTAAGATCATGCAATTAGAGCACCTATGTTCTCCCATGGCAGTTTTGCCTTTTAGTCTAGGGATGGTAGCACTAGGTCTATGGATACCCTGCAAATACTCACACTGACTTAACTTTGAGCTCTAATTTATAGATCTAATTCAGGAGTCCCTTGTACATTTGCTGGACAGATGTAGATTCCAAATTCAGATGCTCTGAATAAGCCTCCGTGGAGAGCAAAATTTATTCTTTGGACTGTTCAGGAAACTATGACCCCTGATGCCTAGAGTTACCTGCTGTTTTCTGTTTTGTCATGCACACACACTGCATCATGTGGCATTCTCACATTTAGGAAACACAGAGCTTGATTCTCCTTAAATAATACTTGAATAATACTTGTTGATTTGAATAGGGTTATTTTCAATGGAAAGGTGTCTTAAGCGACATTCTGCCTTTTTTGAAATTGGAACAATAGGACAATTCACTTTTAGTAGCTCAAGGCTTTTGTTTGTTTGCTTGCTTGCTTGCTTGTTTTAGCTAGATTTTGTTTGTTTGTTTGTCTTTTCCAGCAAGGTTTTTCCCATCAGTTATTCTGTCCTACTGGGCATTTATTCCAGACTTCCCCAAGGTCTTGGAGGAAGTCAAATTCACCACCTTACTCCTCTTCAAATATTCACCTTCTGGCTTTTTTGTTAAAGCAATGATTTAGGTTAGATAAAAATAGATTCATACAAATCCAAGACAGATGTGGTCGGAGGATGATATTGATTAACAGTGTGCTGTCTATTGCTTACGTATGGACTGAAAGGAAAAAATACTTACAAACAAATCAGAGCTACTGAATTTTGCAAACTCTTTGAAAGAACCAATTCTTAATTAAAGACTCAAAGTTACAAAAATAACAATAAACTTCATACTGTACAAGCTGTGAGCTCTGCAAAGCAAGTCTTTTGTGCACCTTTTACAGCTCCTCTGTTCTTAGTGCCTGGCTGAATCTAATGATTGGTTAACAAAACCTAGATAATCATTTATCACTTGTTATAATTGTTAAATTCTTTTTTATCAACAATTTGGGAACTCCTGCTTTTTTATCTGTCTTCCTCTGAGCAGTTTCTCCTCACCACTTGTTGGGAGGATGATCAGCCCCTTATCAGAAACACAGCTGAACTTGTTGGCAGTATTTTTGCATACTTTTTATCTAGCAGTAAGTAACATGGTGATTTATTGAGGAAGTAGGACTTGTCACATCTAGAACAAGCACTTAAACTTCAGGCATCAAGTCTAAGCAGTCCACAGGCAGTCAGGCATCTCTGGGAAGGGATTCATTCCATCTCCAGGTAGGTTTTTAGGAAAGATTGGATGAATATATATAGAGACACCACTCTAAGAGATGTATTTCTGCATTTTCCCTCCAAGAGAGAAGATGTGTATCAGTTCCACTCTTGTATTTGTGTCTACTCAGTGAAGAGAGCACATGATAAACAAATTCTTGCAAGTGATGCTTCCAGTTTTACAGCCCCAGAGACAATCTCTTTTGATTTCTATGTTATGTTGCTTTGTTTCGGTTGTCCTCAGATGAGTAATTCCTAACTTACTTAGGTGTTAATGAGAAAAGAAACAATTCCTGGGCTCAGTACTTTTGCTTTGAATACCTTTATCTTTATCATAATAACTAAATAAAATGCAAATGGAGATGAAAAGGCTTCTGAAGTTATATTCAGCGATAGTTTAGGAACTATTGTGTGTGTACAGTATGGCTTTGTTTTTGTTTTTGTTTTTTTTTTTTTTAAGAATTGAGCAAAATTCCATGACAAAGCAAAATCTGCCTTGAAACATGCTAAATAAGAAGCCTGACTTTTAAAAAAGTAGAGGGTGTTTTTTTCCTTAATCATCTGGTATTAACCTTATGAAAGACTTATTAAGAAAGTGCTGGCATTGATCACTTTTAACACAGTCAAAATTTATGACTACTGTCTCACATAATCCAAATAAATTGTATTACTGTGCACTTTAATGCTACTATTTTTCTTTTGTGTTCAAGAAATGACTACCTGCATTACTAGCAAGTATTTATATGTCTATATAAATAGAGTATATAATAGCCCAGAGTTTAGTTAATGTTTCCGTGGGCGAGAATCTAATAGTACCAACACCACTACAAACATAGAATAAACATAAAGATCTAAAAGATTACAGGAAAGGTTGTACCTGTTTAAATAGCAGAGGTATGGTGATTAAGACTCTAGGTATTCTCCAATTTATGAACCATTACAACGTGAGATGCCACATAGTCCTGCTATTCTTTTCACGGTCCTGGAGTCTCCAGCTATGAAATCTCTGACTTCTCTTTCCTGGTGTGCTGTTCAGTGCAAGTATCCAAATGTTCACCTTTCTGCCTCTATTTTTCTGCTCATGTCCTATTAGTAATAGTTATATTTTCCTTCTGACAGTTTGTCCTTTATTGCTTCTTCCCCACCTTCCTCTCCAAAGTGTATGTTACTGTCCTATTTCGATTCCTTGATATCAATGCCTGCTGCATGGTCTACTTGCTGTGTGCTATTATAACATTATTTTTTCCTCCAGCTGTATATCTGATTAGTATTCACCACTTTGAAAAATGCTTCAGTTTTACTCTCCCTGTGGGTTTTCCTTTAAAAGTGTTTACTTAAGGCAAAGGACAGATTATGCTATCACATTATAAAATCCTAATAATACTAATAAATGCCTCTAATGAACTGTATTCTGTCCCATATTTTTATAGAAGACTATTAAGTAGTTTTCCCATAGCAGTGGATTTTATTAGAAAGGAAAAATCAAATGAAAAAGCAGAAATAAAGCTAGCTGTATACATTAGAAATTTAGAAATACCAGAATCTATCAGTCTGCAGTCTGTTTTCAGTTTCCAATTGCTCTGGCAACAATAATGGGGTTACAGTAGTGTGAAAACCGAATCAATAAAATCAACAACATGCCCTCTGAGTGATATAACATATTGCATGGCAGACAATATTGCATTATATATTTGTCCAAATAAAACTAAGACCCTATTGATGGACTGTAGAAAGGGGCCGGAAAATATAGTGATGGTTATTTCTGTTCCTTTGAGCATGACTGACACGTGCTGCTGGCATTTCGCTCGGAGTACAGGATTATTGATAGGAATTAACAGCAGTCAAGATGGGGTTTCTCTTCATTTGTATCCAGTTGAGTTTTACTTTCCAACATGTACACTACTGCTGCAATATATGCTTTTGGTGAGCTTGATCTTGGACTGGTTGCTCTTTGTTGAGCATTTGAAATCTATTGGAAACAAAGCTTTGGTGCATAATGTGGCTGCTCACTTGGAGTGGCAAGTGTGTCATCATAAACAAGTTACCCGTGTTTCAAGTGGTGTGTTGGATAAAGCCCACAGTCTGAGGTCTTCGTCCGTGGAACCATACCCTCAAAGTCCTTCCTATGAGGTCTGCACCAGCCCATCTATGTAAATTGGATACAGATTATGGAGGAGCAAATAATATGGTAGTTATGGTGCATACAGAAGATAAATGATACATGATCTGGCACCAAATCTGAGAGGAGAGAGGTAGAGTTACAGAAGTGTTTTAAAATAACTTCTGGCAAAAAGGAGCTGCTGCTGGCAGGGCATCACTGTGAATGGCTCTGAACTTCAGCTGATTACTCTCAAATCGCTGGAAAGTGTTCACAAAGCCTATAACTTCAGATGCTTTGAGATTAGGCTGTGTTACCTGACTGAGTCCAGTTTTCTACACGGACCAGATTGCTTTTTTCCCTCTCTTATTGTGTATGATTGTTAGCTGCTGTATATAGAGAAGAAGGTCATGGTGGTTGTTGTAGTTGCAGAGTTATGCTTTCTGACAGTTGTCCAAAGGTCATGCTGCTTGTTCTTTTATTGTCTGTCTTGAGTGTAAATAAATAAATGAAATACATTGAGGAAAAGAATCCCAAACTGTAATAGTTCAGAGGATCTTTTTAGATGAAATGGGACTTTATTCTTGTACAAACTATTGCATAGAAGAAAGCAGGGGAAACATACCAATTTGGATTCTTTTTAAAATGCTCTCTTAAGACTGCCAGCATGAAAAGAATCTGAAAGAAACCAGGGGAACCAATGATTGTTACACTGATGTGACAGCTAAACTGTCTTCTTTAAAGGAGAAGAAAGTTCCTCAATAGCTCTCTTCCATCAGTAAAAATTGCGACTGAAAGCAATTTACTATATGCTGCCCAGAATTAATAAATTGAGTTACTGATGTAGGGTCCAGGTCCCCTGCCTAAACTGGAACTAGTTAAAGGAAAGACTGAGGGGCACAATGTTTTGCTCAAACAGTACTACAATACTTTTTTTTTTTTTTTTTTTTTTTATGGTGCAGAAACTCCATTTTCTCTGGGAGATACACAGCTCATACTGACTCAGCACTTGAAATAATGAGTCTTTTTCTGAAGTTGAGGTTTCTGTGTATTAGTGACAGCGTAATATATTGAGGCTGAGACTGATAATGGTACTAAGTAATCATCCCTTTTAAAACAGGAATTACTTTGATGAACATTAACATGAATATCGGTGTAAGTACAGGGTGTGCTTAGTACTATTTAACATGACCTTCATTTTGATAACAGCTCTAATTAGGTGGCATTTTGTAGAAGATAACAATCAGTTTTGTTTGCATTACTACTGTACATCCTGGATTTTGTCTGTCTGAGGTTTTGTGACTTTCACTCTTTCTTTACTGTTGTTGTCCTACACAATGAGTTTAATCCCTTAAGGAGATGAAACATCCATAAAATATTTGTGTGCACTGAGGTGGGTGGTTGGAAAAGAATGCTCCTCAGGGCTGTGAGTTCAGTCCCATGGCAGTGTAAGTCCACAGCTCTCAGACTGAGCCATCCAAGCTATTCCAGTGGAGGAGACGTTAATTCAGCTGTGCCAGCTCCCTCAATCAGTGTACCACAAACAGGCTTTTCTCGTTGCCGTGGTTTTGGCTGGGATAGAGTTAAATTCTCTTTTTAGAGGCTCACACAATGCTGTGTTTTGGATTTTTTTTGATGAAGATAATGGTGATGTTTTCAGTTGCTGCAGAGCAGTGTTTGTACAGAGCCAAGGACTTTCCAGCTCCTCGTATTGCCCCGCCAGCAAGGAGGCTAGGGGTGCACAAGAAGCTGGGAGGGGACAGGACCAGGACAGCTGACCCAAACTGACCAAAAGGATATTCCATACCATATGACATCATGTTGAACAATAAAACTGGGGGGGCTGTCAGGGGCAAAGGGGGAGCTGCTGCTCGGGAACAGGCTGGGCATCGGTCAGTGGAAGGTGAGCAATTGCATTGTGCATTGCATTGTGTACACTTGCTTTGTATATTCTTTTACTATTATTATTATTATTATCATTATTTTCCCTTTCTTTTCTGTCCTATTAAACTGTCTTTATCTCAACCCACGAGTTTTTTTTCTTTTTCACGATTCTCTCCCCCATCCCACTGGGGGGGTGGGGGGGGAGTGAGCGAACGGCTGTGTGGTGCATAGTTGCCTGTGGGGTTAAACCACAACACTCGTCACCAGCATAACAATTACAGCAAGACCATTTTTTTAGGTCTAACATATTTTTAAGACATGTTACATGTTTGCATAAGCATAAAAGACTTCAAAAGCTAACTTGAATTTCTTTGTCACATTTTCTTCCTTGGTTCTTGAGAGTGAAAGTAAATTTCATGCCCTCTTGTGACTCTTTTGCGTGTGTTGAGTTCAACTCAGTTGAAGGTACTATTGAAGAGATGCAGTGTGATTCTAATTCAAAGTTTTATCTGTATCCTTTCCCTTATTCATGGCATGAATATACCCTCTGCTTTACCTTAAACCCACACCAAATCTATGAATGGAATTGCTCTTATGTAGGCTTTGAGGTAGTCAGGTTACATAAAAGTTAACAAGATTAACAAGCATCAGCTCCCAATATCATGTTGTGCAGTGACAGAGAATGAGGTCTGGCCTTCCAATTAATTGTACTGTTACTTCTCTATAGGAATCTATGAGGAGAATTGTTTGTGATATGTTGAAAAGCAAACTGCTGTGGAACATAAAAATGCCTCATTATTTACAGCGGTATAAAACTTAACTAAGTGTTCCTCCTTAATCTTTAAGGACACATTTGGGTATTTTGGGGTTACATATACAAATTTTCATTTTAACTGTTAATTCTAATAATCTCCTTTTTGCTAGTAAAAGTTCAGGTTCCCTCAGTTTTTTGTATTGTAAGATAATGAGACTTTAGGAAAGATTCCTGTTCATGAAACACGTGACATTTTTCATCACTAATAAGATCCTGTGTAATGCAGATAATGGAGAAGTCAAGTTTGAATCTATAAAAGTCAGTGGAGTTTAATAGACACTAATAACAACAGCTGTTTAAGTAAATTTTCTTTTTCATTATAATTCAAGTTTAACAATCCTACTGCTAAATTTCATGTACAGCCAAGATTCTGGATGTAGATGAGTCTGGATTTTTCCAGAATATGTAGGAATTGCTCTTTTAGGATTTGTGAAAATAAAATTTTTCCTTGTACGCATTTATACATCATCTTTGAAGCTGCCATTCCTTCCCTTTTTCTGTGCAAGGAGTTTGTAGCATAAGGATATGGATATTGAACATCAGTTGTAAGGTCATGCCTTTTTTTTCCCCAAGCAGAAGAGGGAGAGATGTTTGGAGACGTGATCTGTGGTTCTGAGAGATGCTCACAGTTTCTGCCACATCATTAGAAACCAAGCAGTTCAAGAGTTCATCAGAACTGTTGTAGATTGCAATTAGAAGAAAGAGAGGATGAAGGACTGATGAAAGGGGAAATGTGGAGCGACTGAAGTCCTACTCTGAGCATATCACTTTATCTGAAGCACTGTCATTGTAAACAGCTGCTGAGTGTTTTTTACTATTCAAGGTCAATAAAAAAATAAAATAGTTTGTTAATCCGATAAGAACTTCATTACTGTGTTTCAGAGACCAAGGCACACATCATTTTTAGTTCTGGAAGTCATGCAGTCTAAATTCACAAGGCTAATTGGAAAGTTTGATTTAAAAAAAAAAAACTAGAAATTTATGTTTTTAAAGACAGTAATAAGAAACATGCAGAAAGTGCTTCAGCTTTGAGTACGGTAAAATATGTTTAAGAACTGATTAAATGATTTTTAAAAAATGATGACTATTTTTACCGAAGATATTTTCCACCCAATAATACATAATAGAAGAGTGCATAATTGAGCATGGCAGCCAGGGACCATTGCTCTCATAGAGTTAAGCGTGCATTAGTGTTTCTATTACAGTCTTGTGTATTTTATGAGGTAAGATGGTTACAGTAATTGGTTCAAGACTGAAACATAGCTTGAAAGATTGAGACATGAGATCGCAAGTTATATTTTTAGAAATGTTTTCTGGGAATTACTTAAATTGTCTTGGTTTGTTTATGATACACTGGATTCCCAAGGTCTCAATTAAGGTTCACAGTTGTATTAAAGGCAGTTTTGTACAAACAGGTAGGTAGACGCAATGCCCATGCAAACAATTTACGATCTCATACCCTCAACCAGCAAGTAGCAATTGAAATAGATTCTTAGTCCCACCAGATCGGGATCTTTGACTGTGTTACTGACTGAAGCATGGGTCTGAAATTAGGCTTAGACATACTGAGAACTCTCTGCTTAAGGTTCAACGTTCCCATGCCAACTTTGAGGTACTCTCTGGTGGATAGGACTGTCAGGCACTCATTCTTCTTTAATCCTCAGCTATGCAGCCTGGCTCAGAGGAAGCAGGAGCCTATTCCAAATCCCTGTGTTTAACCTCCTTCCTTGGACATGCTCTGGGAGGCCTATGCTATTGACTCGGTACTTGTGTGGAGCAACATGAGGAATGGTGTCATGCAAGCCAAAAAGACATGCTGTGCTTCTCAGCTGGGACTTAGTTCTCTTGAAACTTGGGCCAAGATGTAAACTAAGTAACAAGGAAAAGTGTTCCCACTGTTTTAGACACAAAGCAATTTGTGTTATCTTTGGCTCATGCTATGTGGTCTGTACCTTTTCTGTGGCTAAGCAGAACACCCTGTTAGGAAGGTCTCTGTAAAGTTTACTAAGTGTTCCTCAGAAAAGGAAGGCTGGTTTCTTTCTCACTTTATTTTGAGGTAACTTTGATTATTTCATTACTGCTTGCTTGGACTGAAGAGAAATAGGCTGAGGTTGCTGTCATTGCCAAAGGCAGGACAGGTTTTCCATATCTTGTTCTGTTCCTACTTGTATCTTGAGGACAAGGGTGTTGATTTAACCTTGCCATCTCACAGTGTTATATCAGGAACAAGTAATAGCTTTGAGAGCAAAGAACTGCTCTTAAATATCACATCGATGTGATTTCTAAACTATTGTTTTCAAAAATGAGCATGAAAACAGTTTCACTTTCAGCACAAATGAGATGTTACTGTCACTTTTGGCCTGAGGTATTTATGATTTACTAGACAGTATCAAAACAAAATTTATAAGGGGTTTGTCACAGAGCCTCAGGTAGTTATCTGCCTGTTGCTGAAGAAGAGATACCCAATAGGAAGAAATACACAGAATTTTTATATACAGAGAGGTATCTGTATATAAGGGACTATATTACTAGAAATATTTGTCTGCTAGAAAGTTGAAAAGCTTTTTATGCAATACATTAATTCTTACAAATTGCTTACCAATTTAATATCAGCAGCATCTAAACAGTAAGTAATTGCTTAAGAAAATGAGTACAAACTAATTTACTGGAATATGCGTTAATATTCACAATGCACTTTAGAACAGCAGGGTATTCCAAAAATCTACTCTCTTGGTTAACTGCAGCATTTACATTGCATTGTTATTACAAATGCTAGCAAAATCATCACAAAGCCAGCCTCTCATTGAATAACCACCTTACTGAGACTCCAACCTGTATGAGCAAGGAAAACATAGTGTCCTTTGAGAACTAAACAGGATATGAACAAAATATTCTAGATTTAAATAATAGATCTCTCTGATGTTCATTACGTGAACATTTATAAGACAGACAGAGAAAGGCCATCTTGGCCCTTCTTTCCCTTATGAATTGTAAAATTTAGTTTAATAAATTACAAGTCAACTGGCATGTAATCACTTTTTTAATATTTGGATACTTTTGATGGATTTAATCTTTGTGTGAGATGTAGAAACATCTCTAGAAGCATGCTTTAGGTGCATCTGTGAAAGAAATAAAGTAGTGTCCTCAAAACTTCCAGATTATTATCCTTTAGCTGATTCTGCAAGACTGGTTTTTATTGTGTTGGAGTAATTATTCTTTCTTTGTTGGGCAATGTTCTGTTTCAGTTTGGGTTGTTTGTTTGTTTGTTTGTTTTTCCCCTCCACTA
The DNA here is from genome assembly GCA_013399475.1 of Chauna torquata. Classification (NCBI taxonomy): domain Eukaryota; kingdom Metazoa; phylum Chordata; class Aves; order Anseriformes; family Anhimidae; genus Chauna; species Chauna torquata. The sequence continues at coordinate 23,092 of VXAL01005715.1, forward strand.
AATGATACAAATATTTATTGAAAAATGGGTTATCTCTGAGCACATTTCTGCACAGAATAATTTTTCATATGGTGTTGCTTATAGTTTTGAGGTGTTCTAAACATCTTTGTGTGTATTACAATAAAGTGTTTTATAAAGTAAGGTTTCCCAAACTATTAAAGACTGATCTCTGTTTCAAGAAAAATAAACAATCATAATTTCCTCCACCCAGACCTTTAGAAGTGAAGGGCCTGTGCAAAATCACTGCTCTAATTAAGCTGGGTTACTCTTCAGAGGGTGAAGATAACTGCTTGCTTTTATTTCCTCTGTGAATAATCATAGCTTATAGTACTGGCATGTGAAGTATCCTAGTTGACACTTCAGTTAGACCCCATTGAAATAAATGATTAGATGACACCTCAAAACTATTTTTTCAGGTTCTCTCCAAACACCATTGTGGGATTCAGTGGTTAAACTGTGCTCCCTAGTTACATAACTGTGTAGAACACTGAAAAGCATAAGATGCTTATTTTTTCACTGTGGCTCTTTATCCTCTGAAGCTGGTAGTGAATTGTTGCTTACAAACAACAGCATAAGGACTTTCCAAAGAAGAATGATAGCAATTATCATAATGACTTGACATGTAGCATTTATGTGCCAGACCACAACTGGAAATTCATTATGTAGTAGGACAGAAAAAAGTAGGAAGGAAGTGAATTGTCTCAACCTGGCTGGCCCCTGCTGGCTTATATTATAATGGTCTAATCACCTTCAAGATTCGAATGCAACTGGATCTGTGTGCCCCTATGACACTCTTTGTTTCATGTGCAAATTTTATAACATAAGTAAACATTGATGTCCCCAGATCAGTCCTTCAGATAATGACTGAGAAGTCTTTCCAGATAGAGTATCATTTATAGCTGCTAGCTAGTCTTTATTTTTGGGCTTTCCCTGAGCAAATCAACCAGATATTTTTACATTATGTTCCTCTTTTCCCTGATATCTTTACCATTCCATCCTTTGAATGCATGTAATATTGGTAAAGACTAGCTTTGCTTTTAAAATTTGAGGATTTTTAAAATCAGTTACTACACTGTGTATGAAATGGAATGTCAAGAAATTTTGGTCTTGATCAGCTGCTTCAGTGGTACTTCCATGTGCTTCATGGATGATTAAGCTGTGTGTTTGTTCAAAGATTTAATGTCTTACTTTTTGTTTTTGTTAGAAGAATGTTTGCTATTTTTGCATTTCAGGATGTAATATATCTGAGAAACTACGCTCTTCCTGGTTTTCTTCAGTTATTGCCCGTGCGTGTACACTTAAATATGTTCAGAAGTGCTGTTTGTACCACAACGCTATTTTGTCTGATAAATATTAGTAATTAAGTTATCAGTAGGAGAGCATGTACACCACAGAACTTCTTACTCTTCGCTACAATTACAAACAATATCAAACTTAATTGCACACCATCCATAGCACAACTTGCTATTTTTAGAAGAGGCTCCATCTCAGCAAACCCTGTAAGTTGCAATGTCACCAATACTGTGTTTATGTTGAAGGTGCTGGTAGCACCTTGTCTTTGTCCAGTAGTCTGGCATCCGACATCCTTGCTGTGCATGTATCATTTTTCAGTGTATTTAACAGGCTTGCAGTTAACAGCGCTTTAATTTTCAGCCTGCTATGCATTTCTTCTAAGTTTGTAATACTTTGAGAGCTCTTTAAGTATTGTAGGATTTCTCAAGAGTAAATTTTGAGTTGCACTGTTTAACAAGGAAGATAATATAAATGACATTTGAAAATAAGTTAATGCAAGAGAGGATAGCTGGAATACTGTATTCATAAAGAAGCCAACAAGAATGCTTTTCAAACAAAACAAAAGTAAATGATGACTTTAGCCAAAAGCATACTAGACATTTGAAGCCAACTTCCTGACCATTTTAATATAATTAAATAACTTAAGGCCAGCTTTTTCAAACATTTGTTCAATTTCTTCATTTAAAGAACTGGGATTTGATTTTTAATGGTCACGAGAAATGCTGCAACAGTTCTGAAACTCAGGACATTGCAGTAGGTGCTTGAATAAAAACATGACTTCAGACACTTTGCTTTTCCTGAAATCATGACATTTTTATTATATTCTTTGAAAATTTGCAAAATTTCTTTGAAATTTTGATGGACCTATACAGAGAAAAAGCAACATCAAATTGAATTTCAGGTTCTATTCTGTTGGCTATTTGTGTATATGCACATCTGTACAGAGCTAATTCTGTGTGAGATCTGTTCAGATCCTGGTGCATAAACAGTTTTGTCTTCAGCTTGCAGGCCTCCCAGCTGAGTCAGCAAGCTTGGAAACTCTAACAACTCAAGTTACTTGGCTTACAGAATTTCTAACTTTTGCCAGTTATCTACTGAGATTGCAAGGTCCCTGGACTGGAACCACTGAATAATTTCACATAGGCCACCAGCAGATGGTAACAACATTTGGTCTCTATCAACCTGTGTAGTATTTGAGCTAATGTCCTGGTTTCCGTGTCCAGTCACAAATCCCTTCAGCTACCCAGCGCCTTAACTACATTCTTTTTGTATGTATGCACAACTAATAAGCCATAAGAAGCAGATCAGTGCACACATAGTTCATATATTTGAATGGAATTTAATATAACAGTGGTTAAACTGAAGTATAGGGACTTGACATTTCCTAATGTAAGGACTTTGGGACCAGTCCTATTGTCTTCAAGACTACTTGGGTTCATTAATTTCATTCTTCAATCTGATACTGCCTTTACATTCTATCTGTCTGGAAACATTTTTGTTCTTATTACCTTCTCATATTTGTTTTCCGACAACACAATTTCCACTTTTCTAGACACTGTTTAAGAAATTTATCTTTAATTATATGTTGACAGGGTTGTAGGAGGAATAAAACCTTCCCTTATTTATAGACATTTAACTTCTAATTTCCATCTGACTTTTTGGAAAGCTTTCAGAGGCAGACATGTTGTATCCTTGTTACCTTCAATAGATAAAATGTTTCATGTTGACTACAGTATGACATTTAAAGCAGGCTTTGATTTCAGAAATACATCGTTCGCTAACCATCCACATTACATAAAGGGGTGAGGCATTAATAGGGAATTACTTGGCTTACATTTCATACAGCAATGTTTTAAATTCATTTTGAACAGCTGTCCATACTTGGAAAGTAATAGGAAATAGCCAGTAAAAAAATCAAAACTAAGAGATTCTGGAGAAGAACAACAATTACCTTTACCAGTCTGTGTCAGATTTGCTTTAGAAAGGCTGTACCCTTTCATAAAAGAAATAATAGATTTTGGATAAATGAACAAGATAATGAGATGAACAAAACCAAGAACTTTCTTATTTTGGGTGTTTTAAAGATAATCAAAATAATTTTATAGGCTTGGTGCCTAAATACTACCAAATTCATTGTCTTTCTCTAAATTGACTCATGTTTTTTTTCTAAGTCAGATGAAAAGATACTGTAATTTCTACACACTGGTAGGAGTCCTTTCAGCTAGTTCTTGCTTAGCTAAGATCCTTCTCAAAATTATATTAATTTTAAACACAATTGAAAGCTTGTTTAAATTGAAAGTTTAATATGCCTACTCAAACTGAATAGTCCTTTACTCCAGTTAAGTGATCTAATCTAGATCAATGAGGTCATTCAAGGTGTAAGATGCTACTTGATTTGAGTAAAGGTATTAGAATCTCACTCCAGTTGGAAAATCCTTTAAATTATTTGAAACTTTGATTTTAACCATTTATGTTATT
>VXAL01005716.1:8442-33121 GCA_013399475.1 Chauna torquata
GTTTAATTCACTGACATCTTTCCAGTATTAGAGTACCAAAAGCTATGTACAGAATTCTCTCTGCGGTCTCACCAAAGCGGCAAGGAGAAAGATGATCACCTCCTTGGGCTGTGATACAATATTTCTGCAACCCAGAGTCAGCTGCTGTTTTGGCTGCTTCAGCCTTTCACTATAAGCTTTAATTTGCCATGCTTGGCTGTTTCTTTGGACTTTCCAATATGTCTTTCTCTAGAATAACAGTGCTTTGAAGCATAACAAAGCATGACTTTAATTTTTGGAGGAAGACTTTCATATTATTTTTACTCTTTTTTCTAATGCCTAAGATTTCTTTGTATGATTTCTCTGTCTTTTACTGGAACGTAAAAGGGCCAAATTTATTGTGAAATGTTATGCTGGCATATGAAATATGTAAAATATGATTTTTATACTTCCTTTAAATTGACACTATTTTACATAAAGCATGCTAACCTCCTATTCATAGCATTTTTTGCATGTATCCTGTTGTTAAGTCAGTGATCATAACCAAGATAATTTAAATACATTTTTAATAAGATTTTTTGAGGGGTGTTTTGCTAAGTCTGTTGGTACATCAAATTCTGAAGACATAACAAATGGAGTCCCACAAGGATCTTTTCTATGTCCAGTAGTATAAGCATTTCACTATTGATTAAGAAAGTGAAACAGAGGATTTAAAAAAAAAAAAAAACGTAGACGAAACTAGAAGGTTGGAAAGGACTGCAACTCATCTGGAGGGGAATATTAAAACTGAAAATGCTGACAGTAAATTGGAAAAACAGTCTGAAATCAGTAAGGTGACATCCAATACAGAGAGGTCTCTAGACGGGAACACCAGCACAATGTGATTAGTTATACAAAATCACTGCAGATAATTATCTGGCCATAAACTGAATAGGAGTCACTGTGCAAATGTGATGCTGTATGAAAAAAGAAAATGCCATTCTGAAGTGTGGAACAGGAATGTGATCTAATTATGCCATGACTTTTAGTACTTCTGGGGCTCTCCAGGACCACTGTACTCCTCTAGAAGTTGTGCGAGCTTTTCCCAGAGGATTTTGAGAACTGGAAAATAGGCTAGCCTTTCCTGATTCTGTCTCAGAACAAGGAGAACTCCTCCTAAGGCCTTGCCTAGCTCTGTATCTTCATGTTTCTCTGTGCACAGTGCTGTTTCCACCACCCAAAATTAAACCAATACCAACTGTCAGAGAGATCTGACTTGATACAAATTCCTCATTTTATGCCCCAGCCAGGCTCAGGACCCCACTTGTAAGTGTTAGTAGAGCTTGTTGTAGAAACACAAAGGAGTCAAACTTCATTGATAACACCAGTTCATTGAAACTTTTTGGGTTCAGCAAACTTTCTCTGAAACAAAGGCAGAGCTCTGGGGAAAACACGCCTGCCTCCAGGTAAGCCTGCCCTAGGGAAGGCTGCTAATGGCTTTGGGCTCTCGAGCCAGCCATACAGAGTTGACAGCTTTCTTTGCTGCTTAACTGCTTAGTGTATCTTCTCTTCTTGAAGTCTTTGAAAATATTCTTTTATTCACTACTTCTTTGACTAAAGTTACCTCAGTGCACATTTGGTTTCTCTCATCTTTGTGCAGCTCTCCTCATTTATATGCAATTCTCTCCATTTCCAGAACATTCTCACTGCCCTCCAGTCTTTAAGTAGACATTTGGGAAGCTGCACTGGCTGCGTGGCATTTTCTGTTCTTTATCTGCAGGATTATATTGTAATCTGATGCCTGTCAGCAGTCTAAGGGCTTCTTGCCTTTTTGTGTCAGAAAGCATCCTTGAACTTCAACATCTACCTCTTTGAGAATCCATTCCTTAGCATGCACCAACGGACTAATGGACACTACTAGGGAGCATCCCTAGTATTTAAAATGAGTTTGTAGAATGAAAAATTGTAGTAATGAAAGTTAGATCCATGATGAACATTCTTTGTCTAGAATCCTTGCTTTTATGACTCATGAAATTGTCTTTTGTATAATTTAATTTTCATGTTAAGAGTCAAACTCCATAAGGCCAGTTTTTTAATTATTTTGCTGCTTTGCAAACACAAAGGAGCTATAATCAGGCCTAACATATCCTTCTACGTATATTCAGGAACCACAACCAACTCTTAGGAAATATCTGCATATAGAGAAGGTCAGGAGAGAGATATTCCAAAATCACACTGCAGCTCATTTTGGCTGTCACTATTTTATCGACATAGGTAATAGGATTTCAGTTAAAATAGTACAAAGAAATTGTCCACAGCTAGCTACCAAGCAGGGAAACTGTGAAACTCCCTTTGCATTTTCCACGCTCTATTTCTTGAATGAACAGAAATCAGAGAACCAAATGGAGAATGAGGGCTGGTGGTTAATTTGCAGTAGTCATCCAGAAGTGTTTGGCGAGTTTGCAACATCTATAGTTACTATCACCCTCACTGGATCACTTAGTATTACAGATTTTACCTGATTTTTTCTGTAGCCACTTCTCAACAGTACTTGAGTGTCTCACAGCCATTAAATGTCTATCCACACACCATTCCCATGAAGCCACTGTTATCGCCTCCTAAATAGGAAAATTGAGTGTCAGGTAAATGTCATGCTTAAAGTCATAAAGGTTTGTGGCAAATCCCAGGTTTATGGGAGCCCTAATTGACAGTCACAAAGTGATGACATATAAAATATGCCTTATGCTGCTTCAGGTTATTGAGAGTTGAAATGCCTGAAGATGGGATTAAATTAAATACCTTTTAAATACAACAAAAGTTTTTAATTGAATGCGGCCACTATGGATCCTACCTCTGTCCCCACAAGAAGTAGCAGGTGGCTTTTACTGATAATTATGATGAAACTGAAAAGTGAAGGTTGACAAAACCAACAGATCCTGAATGTTATCCCCAACTTTGTTTTGAAATGCTGCCTTTTTAGCACCTGCAGTCTCTTTAATGAAACAATGTCAGTCAGTTCTGAAGAAAACAGAACATAGCAATGCCAGCTAATAAAATCTGGAATTTATTGGGACTGTAGATACAGAAGTTCATGACTGAGTGGTTTAGAGAGTAAAGTTTTTACTTGCCCTAGGGTTCCATGAAAATACAGGCAGCTAGAAAGGTGAAACGGAAAGATGCGGAGGCATATGTCATCAGGTACTGATTCAGTCATGGGTAGATGCAGGTAAGTGGAACTTCTCTACTTATTTATAAGAATTTCAGAACAGAGTTTTTTATGCACTTTTCACCACATTTGTATTTACCATTATATCATTGTCTGCAAACTTAACTCACATAGTACTTCTGGAAATTGGGATTTTATAGCTATTGCAGCCTTCACTTGTAGGACAGTAGCCACATTCTGAACTTGTCAACTTTGAAAATGCCCCTTGAACTTTTTGATTTATAGAAGTTACTAAGCTGTAGAAATGTAGGCATAAAAGGGGAAAACTGTGAACTGTACTACATTCTTGGTTTACTAAAGCAAAGAAAGGCTGGTAAACAGGGCAGATGCTGCCATATCTATGTGCATTGGGAAAGGAAAACAAAGACTTTAATACCCTGTCATCGACTTTTAAAGTAGCTCTTGAGAAACATGTTACAGATAATGCAACCAGAGAGCTATGTAGATAAAATGGGGAGATAGTGGGCAAAAACTGACAAAGTCAGCTCATAAGCCGTGACATTCAGTGTTCGGAGAACGAAGCTGGGAATGGAAAATACAATACAGCAACAAAGAAAGACTGTGTTAAATAGTCATATGGAGTGAGGTAGACTTGCAGTAACAAAAATTGCTGTGTGTTTGTGACCTCTACAGCACCTCTTTCTTCAGATTATCACCTTTCCTATATTGATAATTCTGTGTGTAAAAATAAAAAGAGAAACTACTATCTGTATCATATACTCCTGGTGGAACAGAAAGGAAATAAATGAACTATAGTGTTTATTTTTGTTTGCATTGCAATGACACTTAGACCACTCAATCAAGCCAGGCATTAGTGGGTAACAGGAACTGCAGATCTGCATTACCTCTCACATGTTTTATCTGTTCAGTTATACATATATGTGACTGAAATCTCGGGTGACTGCAGATGGGAATTGATTCTTAGTATATCATGAATTCAGAATCATCCAAGACTAAATGTAGAGCTGATGGTTTCCTATTATTTTAAAATGACAATTTCTTGCGCAGTGACATGGGGACTTCGTGCAGAGATTGCTCTGAGTTTTGCACTGGAAGGGTAAGGGCACATACAGCCACTTTCCACAGAGTCTTTTAGATGCTCAGACTGCTGCACAGGAATGATGGAGCATGGAGTCACATAACATGTGGCTTGTTTCAGTACAGTCACAGGGGAATGCTGTACATCTGAGTTCCCTTTTCCTATTCTTTAGTCTTACTGCTCCACAAGCCTTAGGCCTCTGTCGCTATACTAGTACTCTGCATTACCCATTCATTTTAGCTATTATCTTTTTTTTCATGTTCTTGACCCTGAAGTTGTTCAGCATGGTGGAAAGAGATCCTTGCAGAAAAAAAAAATTGTGAAAACATTAACTTACTTTTAGCTGGGTTATGACTAGGGAGGCACACTCCATCCTCACATCTATCCTTAACCTGTTCTTTCCATATCTACAGCTCATGAACTCTGTAGAGCATTTAGTGACTTGCTTTGAAGGACCCAGGCTAGATATTGCACTTCAGAGCTGGGTACCCTTCCAGGGACTTGCTGGGAGCCCCAGACTGGGGCTCAGTTTACAGAATTGCCAAGGAAGTGGGCTAATAAAAAGACACTACATACAATTTCTGCCAGGATCTGAGTCCTGAGAAAAACAAGGTTGGCAAATGAGCAAAACTAGAACTAATTTTCAAATGCTTTGTTTTAAAATAATTTATCGGTATTTAGGGGCCAAAAGTAGCTTCAGCCTGTTAACTGCAGATCTGGGTCTGCTGAGGACTTACACCAGGCTTGACTCTAAGCATATCAGTCACCCTTTAGATGCAGACATGTCTGCTAAATTACTGAAAATAAAATGTGTATTTGTCCCTGCAGGATGAGGACTTTGAACCATGGGTGAAATTTCACAAATTGTTTTGTCACTGAATTGTTTTACAAGAGTTTATGAAACACCTCGAAGTACAAAAATGAATTAATTTACAGCATATGTTAATTGCAGGAAATTTTGCTCTTTACACACGGCTGCAAGACCTCAAAAACTTCTTCAACCAAGCAGGGTAAACAGCATAAGAAGGGTCAAAAAATATTGCAGCTGCACATCACTCTTCTGTCATTTTTAAGCACATTATTATTGCTTATTTATAAATCCCCAGAAATAGGTGTTTTTAATAGATCTGCAGATAGATCCTGAACCAGAATGACACAAATGGTACACAGTAATTAGCTGGGGGAGGGGGAATGAATCTGATATTCTGCCAAAGCTCATTAAAACAGGTCATGCACTCCAGTGCACAGAGTATCGCTGATGACTGGTAACAGAGGAGCATACTACCAGCTTGACAGGGAGGAGAACATAAAATTATTTTTCTAAAAACTGAGGGAAATATTGGAGAAGAATGGGGAAGTCAAAAGTAAAGTGAGTCCTCTTTTCAAGAGCTGAGATATCGCTGTTCCTGACTATACACTGGTAAAGCACAATACCGTTGTGCTTTACTATTTATTAGAGGGGCAAATGTTTACTGCTCAGAGGTGCCAAGGCCAGAGTTGGTGTCTGTGCTGCCTAGCCTGACTGGCATTTATTTGGCAAGGTGCACAAATTTCTTGGCAGATCTGGTGGCTCCACTTGCTAATCATGTACTATACCTTTCTGTGCATTTACATTTGACAGTATAAAAAGACGTGTGTGGTGCTTGGAACTGCCGTTTCTTATTAAAGCCGGTGCAGTTTCAGAAAGCATTTGACTTTGGGATAACTTTCATGCCTTCTTACTCATCCTTGATTTCTAATGGCCAGTTTTTGACCCTGAAGGATACTGTTAATATGTAGGTAATAGACATACTGCCTGCCACATCACAACTTGCTCCAGCAATGCCAAACAAAGCACAGACTGCTAGCTGGCAGCCTTGGCTTTGCTGTATTTGCCTTGGCCAGACGGATTGGCCATCGTGCATGCGATAGCAGAAGAGAGGGGAAAATATTGTTGAATGCAACAACTCGCCTGTGAAACTTATTCTGCAAACAAACATTCTGTGGTTCATAGAAAGGTAAAAAACAGTGAAGCAGGGGTGTGTACAGCAAAATAGCCTGAGGTGGGTTGGATACCTGCTAAAAAAAATAACAAAGTATTACTGCATAAAATACTAAGTGATGGTGGTGAGAGCTGATGTAGACTTTAAAGGAAGGTTTAGTGTAAACTATTTAGTAACCAATTGACAAAATGAGTATAATGAAGCTTTGCATTAAAAAGCCAAGAATATTTCCCTTCTGTTGAGTCCCACATAAGAGGAAGCTTTGGAGAGTTTGAAGGTTCCTTCAGTCATAGCATGTCAGGGCCAAATTTCAGCGCCTCTTCTGCACAGGGCTTGGGGGAGAACACAGCTCTTTAAAAGTCTAACATTATCTGTTAGATACTTCTCTGGCTTTCATCATATTTGTCTTAGCCATTATGAGGTTATTATGCTGAAAATCCTGTACCAAGCAAAACATCATTCTCATTTATACAGGGCAGGTGAGATGATTTGTCCCCAGTCACATAGTAAGTGTTTGGTTGAGCTGAAAGGAAACCTCTTGAGTCCTCCTCATTCAGTGTTCCCTTAGTAAATGATATTCCCCAACAAAATAGCTTTGGAACTCCTTGTTTGAACACATATCATATGGACAGACTGTGCCCATATTACATGTACAGTGTTAGCTCTGGTCATTAGTCATTGTTCAGAGATAACAGAACTTCCTGAATCCAGGTCTGATTTCAGCTGTAAACCTACAAATCTAGTAGAACAATGAAACTGATACCTTTTCTCAGTAGGAAGGAGGGTATCCAGACTGAATACCTGCCAGTCACTCTTAGTTCAAATTTTGAACAAATGACCACAGGCTGACATATCAGTGTAAAACTACAGATTGTGAGACAAAGTACTGACAGAAATGCTAACGAAAATCAAGCCTTCTCTATTCTGGGGAAACCAAAGAGCATAATCCTCTTGAGGTTAGCTTGCGTAGCTGCTCTGGTGCTGATTGCCTTATGTTGATTGACATTTGCTGAGACTGGGATAGAGATTCTCTTGTACTCAGTAACCTGGGGCAGTAGGTTGGAAACCATGAAGACCATGGCTATTTGGAAATGAGGGTTTTCACTGTCTTTGCTTCTACTACTCTGTTATATTCTCAGCAACAAACCTACCTGCTTTCCATCTATGCCAACAGTTGGACAAGCATTGCAAATGAATGAAAAAGTTTTCATGATGAAAGCCAGGGAATGGCAGAGGAAGGTCCTGGGAAACGTGCTCTGTGGCACATACGCCTAGTGAAATGGAGCAGTTAGCTGTGTTGTCAGTAGCTCTGGACTAAAAGATGAAGTTTTTACAAAGTACAGCATCAAGGAGAACAAGTTTTATAACTTGTTTAAGGTATCATACAAATTCACAACTTAGAATGACTGAAACCTTCAATTTTTAATACAAAACACACAAATAAATGGTAAAGCCTGGGAATATGTCCAGGCCTCTACCATACTTCCTCTATTTCCATTCTTCCTCCTGCACAGACAGAGGGTTTCTCTTCGTAAACGGATGAGCAGGTGTTAAGATGAATCAATAAAGAGGTTACAGAACATTAGTTGCTGGTTTGAAGTGTTACCTTTATGGAAAGTAAATTGAAACATAAAGAAAGCAAGTAGTAAGTCTGCTCCTAAGGCAACAGATAAGATTTACTTGGGGAAGTTTTGACACTGAGTGACCCAGCATTTTACTGATGCTGGGGGTGGCAGAAAGAAAGGAACACAGCCAAAGGCTGGCCTCTAATCACAAGCAGCCATTCCTTAAGCCAGGAAGATGTTTTGAGTGGATCCCATTTCTTAACAGGTTCTTCTCAAAGGGCTAGTTGGGAGCCATTATGCCACACCTTCACCAGAGGACTGTTCTTTAATTAGCAGAATCTGCAGGTGACCAGCTAAACAAGTGCTATAGCTGTTTTGTGCTGAAGGAGCTATCCAGAATGGCTTAGAAATACTATCTGCCTCTCTGAAAGTGTGGCCTACAGTGTATCTGGAGGCCTGACACACTCTTTGTTTGCTTGGTAAACTTCTGTTAACCTGTGTATTTGAGAGTTGCTTACCTCAGTAACCTGCTAGGATGCTTGGCTGCACCTTTGTCCCGCGTGGGATTGCACTTGTAACCTTGAAGTCTACATGGCGAGTGAGTCAAGTGTGGATAGAAGCAAGGAAATAAATTTTTTTCTCTGCCAAAGTCAGGAGTAATTTTACCATCAAATTCAATGGGACTGGAAAAAAGATTTTATCCGGAGTATGTAACTCTGACTCCTTTTGATGACAGGGCCATCTTGAGCATACTTGTATGGCATGAACCATTCAGGATCAAAGTGGTACTGTTATAGGCATCAGTTGCTGTGATGACTTCCCTAGATATATTCCAAGGTCTAGATTCCCTTGTTAGCTTTAGGTCCTATTCAGTGATTTTTGTTCCAGTTTAGGGATTTAACATTTCATATTAACAAACGGTGTTTGCGAGACAGAGGGCATTAATATCAGAGCAGGTGTGAGTTTTACTGACCTCCACATTTGATGAAGACCTCATCTACCTACAGAAATCAACTTGGTTGCTGGAAGACTTTGTGACGTGTTTATTTCTGAGCAGTAACACAAGACAAACAGATACATCAGTAAACTGAAAGAAAGAAAACATATCAACAGGATTCTGAATGGAAACCAAATACTGATGAGAATGAAACCTTATCTTGGGATGCAGGAGTTGGCATTCTCTGCTGCCAACAGCTTTCACAAACCAAAGAAGTAAGAGAAATGTTCTATAAAAATTCTACAGAATTTGGGAGACCTGCTTAGATAACTATCCACTTACATGTAGCTGCCACTGAAAAACCAAACAGCAGGAATAAAAACCAGTAAATGCTTATTCTTCAGGTATGGCCAAGAGTCAGCCATAGGGGTCCACTGAAATAACATGCTCGTGTAAATAAATATATTAATCACTTGGAGCAGCACTACCAAAGCAAACCAACTGGACAACAAAACAAAGGAGCTCTGAGGCCTTCCACTGCCTACAGCAATGTGCAGCTGATAGATGAATAGTCTGCTTATTTCCATTCTGAATTAAACTCTATCTTCAATGTCATCAATATCATCAGTGTCATTACCGCAACTGCTGCATGAGTTTGATGCAATAACTATTAATTAGACCATTTTGCCTCCTTCAACAACAGCCCTAGCACTTCAGTTGCTAATGGAGTTTATCTTAATGTATTTTTATTTTGTTCGGAGTGGCCTTTCTGAATTCTAAGTTCCTGTAAGGTAACTGAAAGTACAGCAAAGGTTATAGAATATCCTTCATACCTTATCAGCTCATCTGCTTCACAACATTACACATCAGCAGCATAAACAGCCAACTCAATAATGAAGAACACTGACATAAAAAATAGCACCCTACAATCACACACACTAAGTCTTTTCACTCCCCTCTCTCAGTGGTCACCAAGGTGAACAGAATTGGGAATGTCAGATCAAAGCGAGAGAAAGCAAACCAGTTACAACACTTCACTTTCAGAGGCAAGATCTATTCATCCTTAAAGCATCATTAGCTGTTCCATCTGTCTTACACCAACGTGGTTGTCTTGTGTGCCTCTGACACTTCTGGACTAGTGAAAATGAATCTAATAGTTCACTTTTTCAGCATATATCTATATTTAGTGTGTTAGCTAACTTGCTGGTTTAAGTCTTTCCTTTGGTACATGAAACAGCAGGAAGTTAATTTGCATTGTAGGAGCGCAGGTTGCTGCATCATCACTCCGCGCAGGGAAAATGTACATCTGCCTGTACTGACATTGCTGTGGCTCCTTCCTCCTCTAGTTATCAAGTGGAGAGATAGGACAAGGAATACACTTCTGTCTTATCTTATCTTATCTTATCTGTTACCAGTGCTCCTTTGTATTTTCACAGTCCCCATCACAAACAGAGCTGAGCTGCTCTACTTCAGCAAAATGAAAAAAGAAAAACTCAGGATATCTTCTTAAAACCCAGCTCCTTCAGTTTGTTGCAGGACCTAGCCACAAAAAGGTTACAAAGATTTCCAGACATCCCCACCGAGGTTCAGCTCCCTTTCCCAAATCTGTGGAGACGACACTGGTTGTCCACTAATTCATGAACACGTAAACTGATGTTTGCCTATAATTTTGGAAGGAGACAAGGATTTTTGTTGGCCATTGCTATTGTAATCCTTGCTGTTAGTGTGGGTGAGTTTCTGCTTCTTCCCTCAGAAAAATTACCTAGAATTTAAGATCTAACGTATGAACCAAGCAAATTCGAATGTGTATCCTCTCTCTCTCACACACACACATACCAGTGTGTATTCTTTACTTTGCGGGTGACGGAGCACCGGAACAGGTTGCCCAGAGAGGTTGTGGAGTCTTCCTTCTTGGAGACCTTCAAATCTGGACATAGTGCTGGGCAGCCTGCTTTAGGTGGCCCTGCTTGAGCAGGTGGTTGGATCAGATGACCACCTGAGGTCCCTTCCAACCTTAACCATTTTGTGATTCTGTGATTCTGTATATGGTAGAATCAGCTGTTCCATGAAATTGCTCTGCTTCCTGCCACTGGATTGGGTTATGTTTTGAAAGAAAGCACATTCCGGTCAAATTTCAATTCAGAAAGTAGTGAGTTATGTGAAGTTTGGGTTTTGTCTTTACAGAAAAGAAAGTTAGACAAACCTAACTTTTTGAAACTGAAAAATGTTTTGCTTCATATTTGGTTCCAGTTTCTGCTTTTCAGGTTTATCATAATCAGTAAGCCAAGGTACAAGTAGATCACATGCCTCTGATCCAGCAGCCTCTATCCAAGCAAAACCCCCATTGACTCATGTTGACTTAAGGGAAGCTCCGTATTGCTACTGATGATGAGTTTGAGCTCACTTCCTACAAGTGTGAAGCTTTATGTCCAATGTGCTGAGAGGCTTAAAAATATCCATGAACAGAGTTACTGGTAATCAGTGTTGCTGAAATGTCAGAGAAGTAACTCAAAAGTGTCATGATGCTGTTTCCTTATCATTGAAGTTATCCCTGAAATGGAAGAGAACTACAGGGGCTTTCATGATCTTTTTATAACATCATTATGGCCTCATCCCTTTAGAACCCTTGATACTCTTGGCTCTGTGGAGTGGAACAAAAATGATGTGAACACATAGGATACTTGGCAGTATCACACACTTGCAGTCCTGAAATCTGATTTTGAGGTTCAGTGTAAGTTTTGCCTGAGTGATTTGTGAGGAAGATGATGGGAAGGGGACTTGAGGATTTAGCCCTATATCTCTCTTTGTTTTGGAGTCACAGGTATTTAAAACTTCATTATTGTTTTAGTAAGCTGTGCAAGAATTTACTGAAAACTCTGTCTCCCTTGATTCTTAATGTCTACAGGATATTCCTTATGATAAATATTAATAATTTGCAAGGACATGGATGAATGCATTTTTGTAATTATCAAAAAACTGACATACTGGTTTAGTGTTTAAAATTAATTATTGTAGGGAAACTAGCATTACATAAGGGAATTACATTAACTCATCAGAGTGAGTTCATTTTGCCTTTCAATTTACCTTTGTTAAACTTTATTTACTAATTTTGTATTTAACTTCTAAGCACTTACTAAAATCTCAATTTCTCTAACTAGAGGGCTTTATTCCTAAACGTTTGAAATGTGTATTTAATTTACATCACCATATATTTAAGCCAGTTACAAGTCCATAAAAAGAAATACCTTAACAGGAGATTAAAAGTAATGAATTTGAAAAAAGTTCCTTCAGTTGCAACATCCTTTATGATGTGACAATGGAAGATCAGAATTTAACTATTTTAGATTGCTTTTCCCTCTGTAGATACCTCAGTTTACCATGTTACTGAAAGGCAAGGCTTGCCGAGAACTAGTAGCTGTTAGACATTGTTGATTCTAGGGGCAATTAAATTTCTCATCACCTTCTGTGGCTCTCCTGTGCCCTACTGTTCAAACAACGCTCTACCCAAGGAGTGTATTTCCTTGGCCATGCAATGTTATCTCCAATCTTCTTCTTAGTGGAAATGATGATCTGATTACACTTAATTGCAGAAGCCTGTGATAAATTGGAACCAGCTGTTTACTTAGTTTCATCAGGTACCTCTCAACATTTCACCTGTATTTTGCTGATTTCTCTGTTGCCATAGGGACTAATTCCAGTTTCCCAAATCTGTAGCAGTGGGACTGGTACAGGGGTTGCAGGTTTCAGCTGTAAGTGAGCTGGCAGAGGAAGGAACTTTGCCAACGGCTGTCTGCAAGAAGGTCCAAGCTCATCTGGTGCTGGAGAGAACAGTAACAAAAACTAGGATTGGGAAAGATTTAAATAAGGGTTGGTGTGAACTGGAGAGGACCAGTATGGGAGGATGTTCTCTCAGCATTATTAATGTGAACATAATTCAGGAAAGAAGTGCAAGCAATGTCTAAAATATCAGAGGAGAGGGTTCTGACATTTAGTGTGCTTGAGGTGGGGAGAGCAGAAAGCCAGGAAATGGATGAATAGCTTGTGCCACAGTTGCTCACATGATGCCTGGTTTGACTGAATGTATTTTCAGATCTTGTTTGCTCTCGGTTTGTAGAGGTAAAGACTTATGCATTCTAATACTGCTGGCATAATTCTGTCTAACTCTGTCAGGACACTGAGGAAAAGTAATTAAGAAATTGTATACCTCTTGAGAATTCATAGAGATCTGCCTTTTCTTCTTTATGGTGATATGCTTGACCGCAAGGGGAGGAGACACTTCTTGCTTGTATTACTCCAGTGATCACAGCAAGGGAGAACAGTCCATAATGCTTCTCAAAAATTCTTCTGTCATAAAATTGTGTGAAAATCCAAGCCTGGAGTAAAGCATATCTTCCATTTAAAGCCTCGCTGTTCCCCATGCAGGCCACTGTGAAGGTCCTCAGACTTGCGAGTTTTCAGTTCAATGAGCAGCGAGGGACTCACAGAGGTTCCACAGCTATCATCACTTCAGCTCCAAAACCTTTGGCTGAATCCTAATCTACAACATATCTGGGAAGTTGTTTAGGATCTGTAGCACCCTGCAGAATCTGTTTTAGAGTCTCCAAAGGATTACTAATATATAACAAAATGGGACACGATTTTAAGGGCAGTTCTGCAAATACAAGCTTTCAGCTCTAATGCATTCTCTCTTAGAGCCTCCACCCAATCTCCTTAGTCTTTTAAAAATTGGTTTGCTTCTACTAGTGAAAATAGCACTGAAAGTGGGCACCCTTGACTAGTCTCCCTCGAAAGTCAAAATTGAGATAGTATTGTGACATTAGTATGCATCCTTGCTCAGAACAGTGTAACTGATGCAATACATTTGGAGCAAATTTTTAAATTTCCATCATAGTAAAGAGAAACTGCCATTCAATCCAGTGAAATGCTTTCTCAGCGTCAAAAGATGCTATTACCACAGGACTGGCATCATTTTTCATCTTAAAGAGGATATTAAGTAAGCACAGCAAATTCATGCAGGTGAGCCTACCATACTAAACATAAAATAAAACCACGCATTGTTCAGGATGAATTATTTTAATGCTTATAGTTCAAGTCAATTGGCCAATGACTTTGCCAATTTGTTAATATCTGCACTTAGGAATAAAATAGATCTATGTAACCCATTCTACTGTATGTTTTAGTCTGTTCCATTGTTGCCAGAATCAGCACCCTGCAGCCTGCAAAGTGTCTGCTGGTCAGCACCTGGTTTGCATAATCATGTGCTACAAAGGCATGAAAACAGCCAACATCAGCTTGCAAAAATGATGTTCCCTTTTTGAAATGTGAGGGTTAACCTTGCCTAATGATCACAAGATTTATGAACAATTCAATAGCAACAGACCAGAAAAGTGAAAGGCAAGCCCATATGGGCACGAAGGCTATGCAGCTTTCGGTGAGATGAAAGGTAAGACAATGATCCAGCTTAAATCTAGAGCTGGTTTTTCAAGACAGCACAGCATGCTGAGAAGTAACATACTTGTATGCGTTTGGGTTTAGGAATATACTTTAATCACCCAGGTTTGAATACATAGTCTCTGCTTGTATGGATCTTGGGCTCCAAGTAGGGTGAAGCAGAGCTGTTTTTTCTCTTTAAATCATCTCTTTGTTAAGATTTAGAAATGATACTTCCCTTATATTTGGTATGGTCAGAGAGCAGACATTGCATACCATGCATTCCCTGTGTACCATCTTCCACTTCCTCTGCTAAATCCTGATTAGCTGGCTTGAAATTTCAGCGGCACAGGGCAGCCTTTAGGCACCAAAGCTTTCTTTGCTGTTTGTGTGAGTGAAACTGTGCAGCTCAGACTTATTTTTATTAATATCTCTTTTGACTTCTTAGCTCTCTGTGATGACATATAGTGCAGTGCCTTGTTTATCCCTGACATACCCCTCAAATACCCCCTCATAGTTTCTCATCCTGTACTGTATCCATATTTGTTGCATATACTCTTTCCACCCCACTCTAATCCTTTCTCCTTTCTCTCTCACTTTCAAATACAGAAAGCTGCAAACAGGGCTCTCTTTCTTCTGTGTGTTAGTTAATAATACCCTGACTGTGAAACTAAAACTTACGGTGCTGTATTTCTAATTAATCAAAAAGACATACTGTAATAATATAGCTACAGATAAGCAGCTGTGCTAGCAATCAGCCAGTGCTCTGCTGAAAAGCAACTTGCCCAGCAGACCCATCCTTAGCCAGTCACATCATGGAGCTCTGCATAGATTGAGTAAGTGGTAGGAAAGAGTAGGAGCCATGGAGGACCCAGTCCAGCAACTGCATGAGCGAGCAAGGGGGAAAGGAAAGGAAAAGGAAAAGGAAAAGGAAAAGGAAAGGAAAGGAAAGGAAAGGAAAGGAAAGGAAAGGAAAGGAAAGGAAAGGAAAGGAAAGGAAAGGAAAGGAAAGGAAAGGAAAGGAATGCAGGTGGTTCTAGTTGAAGATAAGGGTGGGGAATATGAGAAAGGTTTGTATGTCAGGTGCTGGTTGCAGGTGCAATGTGTTGGGACAATCAGTACTGGAGGTACAGGGCACTTTGAAATGATTGCAGTGATGATGGGCTCCTGGTCATTTCTGGTTCAGTTCTGGTAGGTCTCTGTGCCTTGCTGGCTGAGAGCAGAGCAAAAATGGCTGATCAGAGCAACCGCTTCTGTGTGGCCCCTGTGGAAGCTGAGTAAAGGAAACTCAAAACCGAAGTTGGACCATATGTCTAGCTAGTAGAGATTGACCCGGTTTCTCATGAAATGAGTGTATGCTTAGTGCATCTTTGCTTTTTGTGGAAGAAGGAAGAAAACTTTTTTTTTTTTTCCCCCAATGACTCATTAGTCTCCATTGTGTTTGATTAGCTTTTGGTAACTTCTGATGGTAATGCAGGAGAGACTCTGAGGTTTCATAACTTATGGTAGCTAGAACTGTACAGAATCAAAGTCAAGTAATCTTCCAAACCAACATTTGTATGAGGTCACTTTCCACTCAGTTCTGTTTAAAACTTCATTAACTACAAGCTGAGATGGGAGATGTTGCTATCACAGCAATCCTCAAGTGGTGCTGACAAAGATGATCTGTTGGTTTTGACACATCAAGAAGGTTCAGATTTCCAAAAGAGGCTTCTAATCTCCTGTCGCACACGTTAGGATTTGTGGGCTGTGATCCTAAAGGTACTAAATATTCATAGGTATAAGATGGCAGCTGGAGACAAGTCAGCAGCGTTTCTTACCTGTACTACACAAGTATCTTCTGTAAACAGCGATGAATGCACATGGTTTTTGTGAGGACTAGTTAATGAGTAGACAATGCTTAAAGATTAATACCGCTTAGGATAATTTTTTTGAGGATCCTAAAGAAATTGGCAGAGTCAGTAGTTTCTTTGGTTAAAATGATTGAGCCAGTTACACAAACAAGGCTGGCAGATAATTCTTCCTCTCCTCATTTAGGAAGTCCAACACTATCCACACTTGCTCACCAGCAGGATATCAAATTATATGCATAAAGTATCTCCAAAATCAGTGACTGAACAAGCATTGAGCAACTGTTACCTTATTTTATGCTAATACATCGTGCTGATTATTTTCATTTCTCTGGTAAGCTTTTGTTCCTGTTTGCAAATTCTTGAACCACAACCCCTAGTGCTTCAACGTAGCAGACTGCTAGTCAGCCAGAGCTGATGTGCAGATGGACCTGAGCTCCTCTGCACCAGCTCCAAACCAGGCAGACGTGAGCCAGCTTTATCCCAGAAGTGTTAATCACAGTAACACAGTGCTGTACCTGAGTTACTGTGCCAGTATAGACACACACTCAGATTCCAGGCTCCACACTTTTCCAGGCTGATATTGCTTAGAAGCAGAGCAGCTCTCATCTATCAATGGACAGAAACAGAACCTGCCAAAATGGAGTAACCATTGCTGGAGAGTGATTCGGGATTGTGACAAAGATGAAGCAGTAGGAGATTGAGCAGAGGAAACTCATACAACGAGCAAGAACAGCTTGTGTCACGTTACCACCTGTTCCTTTGACATCTGAATTTATGGTCTAAACTATAAATGGCCTAAGGCTTCATTTATTTGAACTCAGGACAGAAACAATACATGCCCTACAGAGCTTAGCTTCACATTTCAGGTGCTGATTACAAGGAAAACCAAACAAGCCTTACAGAATTTGGGGGCTTTTGGTAAAAACTAAAATTAGATACTTACCATAAAAAAAAAAAAAGTTTTAGAGAAATAGAAAGAAGGCATCATACTAATCACTTCTGAACTGTAATAAATCCTAAACAAGAGGAAAAATAAAGCAATTAGATAAATAGGAGTGTTAGAATGCTTTGGCCTCTGGAGAAATTTAGCTGAACAAAAGGCCAAATGTAATACCCACCAAGGAAATCATCAGAAGGCAGTAAAAGTAGTGCAGCAAAATGCAACTCAGCATGTTCCTGGCACTGTAGTTTATTGGAGAGACTAGATATGTAATCATCACCTTGAATAAAATATTTACTGTGATTGGGAAAAGTACAGGAGTTTTGAAAGTTCTGTCACTTGAATGAAAAGCATGAGGCAGGTGGTGGTGACAAAGGCTAGGGAATGCGATAACAAGTATTAATAGCAGTTCAAAGGAAGGAAGGTACAGCTGCTGCAGGAGGTGTTGGATCCAGCTCCGCAGCTGAGCTGGACTTGGTCCTATGCCCTGAAGTGTAAGAGAGAAAAATGAGTGTATGCAGCCATGGACTTCCTCTAAGCCATGATTTGAGGATGCCAGTAGACACCCAAGATATCTATCCTCTACGAAACAGAGAAGACTTGTTCTCTGTATTTGATTAAGAGTGACAAATATCAAGAATACAGCAGAAATGTTTAAACAAGGACACAGCACGTCACAAAGGAAGACAATCCATCTGTTTCAGCAGCTGGTTTGAAACATTCAGTTAGATACCTATGGCAGTGAAGAAACTCTCCCACTGTTTCAGTCTAGTTCCTTCAATGCTTATTCATCTTGCCTAGAAGAGTTGTCTAGGATGGTTTGCAGAATCAGGCCTGGACATAGGAACTCATTTTATAGCCATTCTGTTCTCTCTTGTACGTCCACATTCTGTGTTCAATTGCAATTAATTAAGCAAGCTAACAAACAAGGTCACTATGTCCATTCCTTCAAATGACTGCACCTTGGACTCATGCTCTCTGCTGTCTCTGAGTAGAAATCTACCACCATCTGAATCTGCAAATGGCTAGAACCAACACCATCTTTAACAGGCAGCTCACTTGAATCAGAGAACCTCTTCCGATTCCTGTTGACTTCCCTGGGAAATGGGAATGCTCAGGATCCCTCAGCAGTAAGCTCAGCTCCCTAAGGCTTTTGTCCTTCATTTAGATAACAGTATCCTGAGTATTCCGGGTAAATTGAAGAAATTCTTACATAGGAAAGGCCACTACATAATTTCAACCTAACCACTCTGTGAATTAAATATATGGTCTACTTGGTCTTACAAAGTTGAAATAGGAAACATTAAATTACTACAGAACACAGGCGCTAAGAAATACTATTTTTTTTTTTCTGTAGAAAATACTATTTTTTAATGAAACAGGAGTGCATAGGACACAAGCATGAAATTGCTGAGCTATGACAGGAGTCACTGGCAGCTATTCTCACACTGTGCATCTACTGATTTATTACTCTCAATTTGCATATATGCTTATATAGTGATATTCTGTGTGAATAGTAAGGATGGTTTGTGTAAATTTATAGATGAGAACAACAGCTATTACCAAACTAAGATATATATAGCTCGACCACTGAAGGACTTTACTTGACTCTGTGACTGTGCCTTTTCAGTCTGATGGTAATGGATCCCCTTGTTGCCTTAGTTGTTGTTCATCCTGTCATCATAAGTGATGTTTGTGTTTGTGTTAGTAATAGCAGGAGAATTTTCTGTCGACTCTCTAATAATACATAAAGAACTGCAAACCAATCCATAATGAGCACTTATCCTTCTTTGCTTCCTTTCTTGCTGTAATGCTTCACGGCTGATATTTGCTCTGTAATTTTTTTAAAAGTTTAGAAATTCTGCTCCATTTAACACTTTGACTTCCTATCAGCATAGTTTTTCTATGCAGAGGAACAGGCATATACACATGGAAAGCTCAGACATTCAGGATCCTGTTGAGATCTCCTATATTACAGCAAATGTACACATAGAATATTCAAATGTTTCCAATCTCTCACCAAATTGTAGTAATTATGTCCTCAGTTGCTTTAGTCCGTAAGTTAAATCTGTTCTCTGTGCATAGTGATTATGTATGTCTTCCTTCTTTTGTTCTGGCACTTAATGGTAACATGTAAGGTCATGCCTGTTGGCTTCCACGTGTCGTACTGGGTACCCTACATCTGTGACCGCCTGTGCTAATGTCTTACCTTCAAAGTTTCTGATTTTAGATGTGGAATTCCGAGCTATTGTAAGCACGAGTAAGTGACTGGTATGTTGTATATTCCAGGATGTGCCTTGTTTAACACCCCCCCCCCACCCTACAACAACAAAAATACATACAGTNAGTGATTAGAATGATGCACAGTGTTTCACGTGTGGTCTTAAAGCAGATGAGTCCACTCAGTTGAGCCAGACGGATTGCTTCTGAAATATTCAATATCTTTATTTATGCTTCTGAAATTGGGGAGAAAACTAAGAAATAGAAAAGAAGAAAACAGCAGATTCAGCAGATCTTATCTCACTATTTTCCCCCTTCTGTTTTCATTTGCACTTCTATTTCCATGCAATATTTCATTTTTTAATGCATCTATCACTGTTTGCTTTTGTCAGAAGTTCAAAGGCAGCCTGCTTTCATAACGGAGTGACGGTATTGACTGAGCTATAATATTGTTTCTACCTTTTTTGACCAATCCTCAATGCATATTTCCAGTTTTGAAAAGCATTTCATGAATCACTGGGCAGTTTGAAAAATCTATAGTGTAAGCTCATTACTTTGCTGGCTGCTGAGTGTTCTCCATTGGTTGTGTTTGCAATGCAAAGATGCAGCCCTTTCTCTCAGGAAAAAGAAGTTAAAATTTCATATATACATCACAAAATGTGGAGATGATATCAGTGTGATATATTTCATTTCGTATATAGCTTTGACTGCCCCTCTGCCCATTAATCCACAAAAACTTTCATGATATTGCAACCTCCTTAGCACCTTTACTCTCATTTTTCTAGCTAGTCAGTCAAAAAATGCTTACATCTCCTCCTTGAAATGTGGCACTTGAAGCCATCCTCCCAAATGTCACTGGCGTGAGGCCCAGGACAAGCAATATTCTGTTCTATGCTAGTGATCATGGTTTAAGCTCATATCTCATGAGGCTGCAGAGCTAGAAGTGGGAGCTTTGTACTTGCTAGCAAGCTCCTTGCCCCAACAAGCAAAGAGGGATAAGAGATGTATAGGAGCTAATTTCAGTGGGGCCAGGATTTTACTCTTGAAGAGACAGATCCAAGGCTTCACAGACCACAGAATATGATGGAAATGACAAAATGATACAACTTTAACAGAGTTGCTTTTGATGAATATTATATTTTAACAAATATTTTTTCATGCTTAGCCATGTATAGAATCTTAGTAACTCAGATTCTTAATTTCAAAGGCATAAGGATATCAAAGTGGGCCTGATACAATTAACCTCCCCCCTCCAATCTATTTTAAGCAGTTCCAGCACCAATATTTTTCTGAAAAACATCTTCATACACATTGCATGGTGGGAATTTATTAAAGTGCTTTCAGCACTCCTGCAGAGTAACATCCAGAACTCACCTAGAGTTTAACTACTTATATCACATCAGATCCCTTTTTTTTCCTCACTCCGTAGTGAAAGGTGGTAGATAAACAAAAACTCCATTTTCTTATTCCCTTAAAAACTGGGCACAGTGCTAAATCCGTTCTCTAAAATACTCTTTTTTTTTTTTCCCCCCCCCACAGCAAAGAAGCCACACTGCCATCAGTGAGTCACAAAATAATTAAACATTTAAGACTGTCTGGACTTTCATTCTGAGGAGGTGACATGGCTGAAGAGTAGCTGCAGCTTCCAGTTGGGAGGCATTCTGTATATTGACCATGGGCACAAACACGCAGCCTCCAAGTCTGGTGGAAAGGAGAGAGGGACAGCAGGGTGCAGAGCAGGGGGTTGCTGGAGTCACACAGATAGTAGCCAGGGTGCTCAGGGAAAGTGTCCTGGCAGACAGCATCGGGGTCACCAGCAGAAATGCTAGCCATTGCCCTCATCCTAACTTGCACTCAATATTTGGCTAACAGTTGCTGAGATGTTCTGGCATGGATGAAGAGTAAGAGGCTCCTCCACTCAAGTATTAATTCCTGGCCAACCATAATGTGGAAAACATTCAGAATTCTTCATGGTATTAAGGTGTAGATTATGCTATGTTGTCTTTTTATGAACTTCATGAGAAATTAGCCATAGTTTGTTTGAAAGGGTGTTGTATGCTACACAGGGAAGCCTATACAAGGAAATATATATACTATATCTATACAGATATGTCCTATACCTAGATATATACTATATCTGTGCAAGGGAATCTCTGAGAGGCAAGCTAAAAAATTGCATTATGAAAGGCTAGCTACTTCATTCATCCAGGCAGCTCAGGGAAAGTTGCTGTTTTAGCAGTTTTATTTAGGAATAATCAAAGAGCTCTGTTGCTACAAGTCTGTTGTCAGTTTTGAGAAGTTTGTCTCCATCTGCATTGCTACTTCTTACATGGATTTCTCACTCTACATGGATTTTTATGTTGTCTTAGGTCCTCCTGAAGCTGCCACAAGCAGATTTTAATTTCATGTGACTCTTTTGTCAGCCTGTAGCTACCAGAAAGGTGAAAGTGAGAAGGGTAAATCAGGAGAGGGGACAACCCTGTCCCTTCCATGGAGATGGAAGATGGAGATGGGAAGCTCTCCTCAGTCAGGCTTTGTTGAAAAACTTAAAAAGTGACTGCCACTTTTACTTCTGGGCTAAGGAAAGCAGCTGCTCATGTTTTAATGTCTTTACCCCCTAGCTCTTAAGTAGGAAGAGAATATATGGACAGTGGCATAAGTAGGGCTGTGAAGAGCAATGTCAGTCTTTGCCTGTGCTTTGCCTGTGCTTTGTGTCCAACTGAGTGTCAAACCATGGAGAAAAATGTCAGCCAAAAGTGACAAACTATCGATGGACGAGACAAAGCACCTGCAATGCCTTGGGTATAAAGGACTACAGCGAAATTTTGAACAGTCAGATATCCAGTTCAGTATCTGTCGTACACTGAAAATACATTGGTTAAAGCAGGAAGTCAGATGCACTTTAAGGTACTTTCTTGTTTCCAAGTTGATGAAACGCTTATGAGTTCCGCCTATGCTCTTCTACTCTTTTCAAGTCCAACTGTTGGGTATTCAGATGCATACCTACACATGTATGTGGATTCAAATACTGTTAAAAAGCAAGCCTCCAGATAGCTAAAACTATTAATTCATAGGAATTTAAAATTAAATCAAATGGCTGGGCTGTTTTCCAGATGATTTCTAAAGTTCCCATGCTTACACATAATACCTCTGTAGGATTTACATTACGCTACTGTATTTGTTTCAGTGTGCATTTGACTGCCAAGAATACTGTCTATGACCATCATGGCAATCTAATTAAATATTTGAGAAGCAGAAAGCTGGACATTATTCAAGTCAAGCTCAGCATTAAATTAGAAAATGTAGTTTGTCTCCTTTATCAGAAGATTTTTGAATCAGTCTATTCTACCAAAACCTGTAAATTTAATGAATTTCGTCAGACATACTGGGTAACAGTTGTCTAACATAGAGCCATGAGCCTAAATCATAAAAATGATGCTTCAGTTTGGCATGGCAAAATATGTTAGAAAGACTTAGAAAGGTCAGCTACCAGCAACCCGCTAGCTGATAGTTGAGAAACAGCACTGTAAAATGCATGAGCTGCCTTTTGCAGTCTATTGCAGGAAGCCTTGGAAAGCCACAGATAATTTGGTTTAAATGATTCATCAAGTTGGCCCTTTGTTTCACTAATTTGAGTGTCAACTGCAACCAGTTATAAAGAATTACCACGACCTGATAAGATGCTTCTTATATTGCTTCGTTTGTCTTAACAACTGGTACTGTTGAAACCGAACCCACAAACTGAATAAATAGCGAGTATGCATGCAATATGGCCATTCTTTGAAATGGTAAAGCATGTTTGTTGTGCTATCCACTGATGTACCATACTTTGCTGTTCCTTTTCACTTTCTTAAAAAGCTGCAGGCTGTGCCTATGTTAGAGATGGCATTTGTTTCACTGTTAGTCCTCCAAAGAATTAGTAAAGATAAAAAATGGATTTCAATGACAATTCCAGCCTTGAGAAAGCTGCTATTGTGACCATGGTTGAGTTAGCCTGCTGAGCGTTTTCTCCTTAATGTGATCTTTAATGTTATATAGCTATAGGTTAGATGTGAAGCCATATATTAGAACTATTATTTCCATGAGTAATTTCAAGAGAAATATCTTCATGATTAGCAGATAGATTATTTTTTTAAATGCTATGCTGTCATTTTAATAACTTCGTAAGAATTCAACCTTAAAATGGCTTGTTTTGAAGGGGCACATTTATATACGTGGAATTCCCAGAGCAAGAAACCTATGTAATTTGAGGTCCCTTAATCAAGTTTTTACAACTGAACCGTACACCATTAACACAAAGAAGGAAACAATAAAAAAAACTTTAGGAGGCTGCTTAAAAAGAAGGGTGGGAAAAGAAGGGTGCCGAAGAGATGGCATGGGGAGCAAGCCTGTGGGAAACTATACATTTACTGTAAAAAAATGAAGAAAGCTTCTTTCGAAAGGTTTCGAAATCGGTTTGGAGAATGATTGCATGAGGGAGGGCGGTGGTAGCGCCGCACAAGGAGTTGAGGGCGTCGATTCGTTTTGCGAACGTGAATTTAAACTGCTGCCTGAACGCTGCCAGCTTCAGGAATCCCAGCCAGCGGTGGGAGAATGACGGACTACCCGCCGGGGAAAAACGGAACTAAAGCAACGTGAGGGTCGCGCCGCGGAGCTACCCGCGGGACAGAGGCCGGGGCCGCCGCGGGGCGCCCTGTGCCCGCCGCCGNAGCGGCACGGCACGGCCGCGGGGGGGGCAGAAGTTAACTTCCACCTGCCCTGAGCCGCCGCTGCGCCGGCAGGAGGAGGCGGAGGCGGAGGCGGAGGCAGGCGGGGCAGCCGAGGACCCGGCTCTGGCAGGCTCCGAGGGTCCGGCCGGCTGTAATTCCCCCCTAATCCCCGCCACGGCGGCGCTTCCCCGGCCGAGCCATGTCTGCGGCTTCCCCGCCATGCCGAGCCTAGCGGGGAGCGGGAGGACCGGCGGCCGGGAGGCGCACAAAATGAAGACCCTGATGGTGAGTGCGCTGCTGGCACCGCTCATCCCGGCCCCGGCGGCGGGGAGGAGCGGGGCTGCCCCGGGCAGCCTGCACACGCTCCAGCCTTCCCGGGCTGCATCCCCGCGGCTCTCCGGGCTCGCGTGAAGGCGGACAAAACCCAGGCGGCGGCGGCAAAGAACTTTCCGCCTGCTTTCTTTTATTCGTGTTGCTCGCGGTTTGAGGGATCTGCGTGTGTATGTGCGTTTGGGGGGGCGTATAGAAAGCCGATCTGCTTAAAGGACGAGGCTGGAGGTGGCTGGGGGGGTGGGGAGCGCGACAATCCCCAACACTCGTTAAAATGCACGGATGAGATGTCCAAAGGGGAACGGTGCATGGGCATGCGAGGCGCGGGGGAGCCGGGCGAGCAGAGGGGAGCCGGAGAAGAGGCGGCGAGGAGGCAGGGCTGGGGGTAGGCAGCGGGGCAGAGGAGCGGGGCGGCGGAGGGCCCGGGAGCAGGGGGCCCCATCCCCCGGCGCGAAACTTGCGGCGGCGTCAGCGGCGGGGAGCTGGGCCG
>VXAL01005716.1:33130-142458 GCA_013399475.1 Chauna torquata
CCCCGCGGCGCTCAGCTGCCTCTCTCTGCCCCCCGCAGCGCCACGGGCTGGCCGTCTGCTTGGCGCTCACCACCATGTGCACCAGCTTGTTGCTCATGTACGGCGGCATCGGCGGCGGCGGGGGCCACCCGGAGCCACGGCGGCGGCAGCAGCAGCAGGTGGCGGCGGTGCCCAGCCGCCCGCCGGGACGAGGCCAGCAGCGCCCGCCGCTCCCCGTCGGGGCCGGGCTCCTGGAGGGCTACATCAGCGTCCTGGAGCACAAGGTGAGCCTCCGGCCGCGGGACTGGCCCTCTCACCCGGCCTCCGGGCAGCCGGGGTCCCTGCATTGCCCCGTCCTCCGAGGGGACGCCCGAGCCCGCACCGCGGAGCTCACCGTCCTCCCCTCCCTGTGGGGGCGGGCTCGGGGTGCCCCGCAGCCTCGTTGCCCGCTCTGGCTCCTGCAGCCTTCGGGTGCCGACACGCCTGGCCCTGGGAACATGGGTTAGCGGGGGCAGGGCCTGGCGTCCAGCTGATGGTCGGCCTCTGCGGATGTTGGTTTTCTCCTCCCTTGCCCAGCGAAAGATGCATGATGAAGTGTTTAGTTTCTGGTGCTGAATGCTGGAGGTAGGCTACCTCTAGCACCAAGGAAGGGTTAAAGAAGTAAGTTTAGTTACTGGAAGGGAAAGTCAATAGGTAGGTGTTTATTCTTAGCTCATTTAGGCTTGGGAAACCGAAGAGAACTGTAGCTCCTGCACGAATGACCTTTTCATCCTCCTCCTGGGAAGCAGAAGTTGTCAGCCATAGTTTCCATTCTAGAAATTGGGGTCACCTCTTTAATGGTGAACAAAATGATGTCCCTCCCCTTGACACAGGAATTAGCAGGCTGGCTCGTCAGACTGTAATACCCATTTACTAGAGATAGGCAGACTAAGCTTTGATATCTCACAGGACAGATGTAATGACATAAAGTGAGCAAGGTGGCACATCCATACTGAAGAGATACTTGAGATTCAATAATTTTCTCAGAAGGTGGATTCCTCTACCACTTATGCAGTGTTCAGTTTGTTGCATTTATGTGGAAGCTCCAAGGACCCCTCTCTGTCAAACCTGCAGATAATGTTTAGTACACACACTTTTTACAGTAAGAATGGGAAAAACAAGCAAGGGAAGTGAGGATTCTCAACTTTCTCATGTTTTCACATCCAGACTGGCATCTTTCTGTGAAAGATTAGCTGTCAAACAGGTTACTGCATTCAGTTTAGAGGTACTGTGTGAAGACTAGTGACTTTGATATACAGGGATTTTTATTGTTCCTTCTGGCTTCGCTTTCTATGCAAGAGTTATCTGTAATGCTCTTAACACAGAAAAATAGCTCATGATGGTCCCTTGTAGGTTTTATTTCCTTTCTTACATGGTTCCTTGGAAATTCTCAAATGTAGTGCCTGTCGGCTATAGAGAAAGCAAGTTTGGCCATGGGGCTTCCTAATGTGTGTTCTTTTGTAATTCTTTTGTCCTTCTTGGATGTGGCTGTAGTGACGAGGTGTAGATGTATACGTGCGTGATTTTTGTAAGCAGTAACCATTGAAAAGGTATCTCTGGGGGGGTTTTTAGGCCATATATGTGCATAGCCATCTGACACTGGTAACCCCTTACAATGGTTTCTCCTGACTACAAAGTATTCCTCATTAGATTGTATTTAAAATCATTATTCTGAGTTTATTATTTTCCAAGGTAATTTTAATGTTTCCATGTATTTTGCAAAAAGCTGTTCCTCTAGCTTTTTGATATATTGTAATATGGCCCCAAACCTACAGATATTCCGTTTCTGAGTTTTATTTCACATAGCCCATGCCTCACAGTAGTAATCTGCTGAAGCTTTAATAACTTTTCCACATAACTTCTGTGGGTCAGAAGGAAGATAGTGCAATCCCTGCTGTGTTCCCAGCTTGCTTTGACTTATTTTAATGCACGAGATCATGCAGAGAGCTGTGCCACTGTGGTACACAAAGCGGTGAGGACACTGTATTACCACAGGGAGATGATGGGGGAGGGAAGGGCTCAGCTTTGACTCTTAATAGTGTATCTCTTTTAGTAATTTAAAAGACCTAGGTATTTAACATGGCTTTACATATGGCTTTACAATCCCAGATTACATAGGTTTCCGGCAGAATAAAAAATGGAGAACTTGAAAATCACAGGCATTAAGGGCTTGGAGAAAGAAGGGTGCGGGATTAGTGATGATGAGAGAAGGGGAAGGAGAGAGGTTGCAAGAACCGAAAAAGGGTAAAAATTTTTCAGAGAACATGGGTTTTGGGCGGGACAGTGGAGACAGCTTGAATAGCAATCAGCGTAAAAGTCCAGTACAAAGTGAGAGAAAATGAAGGAGTCAGGGAGATTTAAGGAATGTTAGGAGAACTGCAAGAAGAGAGCAAGATAAACTTCTGTAGCTGTGAGGAAGACATGACATTTTAAGAGACAGGTCTGTAAGGAGATGAAAAGTACTCAGTATGAGGACAACAAGCTTGGGAAGGGAAAGGGAATGACATCAGCAATGGTATGTGCTGTCTTGATGGCACAGAGGTGACTGTGAAATGACAATGGATGGTAGATTTTTCACAAAACAGCTACCTTAATTTCTCACGTAGAATCTTCAGATTATCTGTCAAGAAGCTGGGTGACCATTTTACAAAATTCATCCTTTGTATGTGTTCATACACTATCAGCAGCAGTAGACTAAATGTTGAAGTTGGATCTAGGAGCTGAAACATGTTGGTAACTTCAGAAAGACTTTTTTTTCCGGGTCCCATAGTTTGCCTTATTAGGAAAACCTAGTTTCATGTTTGTGGTGTTCTACCTCTTCTGATGCATTTAATGAGAGTAAGTATGCAGGTATATGTAGAAGCTATATGGTAAGCGATAAAAGTTATTATTAATCCAAAATTGCAACATTAGTATTGTCACATACAGAAGCTGTATTATACAGTTGTAAAGATGTTTCTCTTCAAGAATAAAATGTAACAATTGTCCACCTTATGATATATCACGTATTACAAATGTCTATCACTACTAGCAGTACAGCTCATTTGGTAGTGCTGGGTGATCATATGTGGAGACTATTTCCCAGAAAATCAAGGTACTTAGTAAAGTACCGATGATTTTAAAATATAGCTTGCAATACTGTAATTACCAATTATTTGCCTCCTTTTATTTTGTATTCAGTAAGAGATGTAGTTTCTCATCCATTCTGTCAAGATAAGCAGGCAGTCTCTGAGAATACAGCTGAAATACATAATATTCTTTTTCCTGGGTTGAAGAGTCTTTTTGCAGGAATCTCTTGTTACTTGGTCAGATTTGTGATGTTTTGTTTCTTAGTGTTTTGTCTTTATGGTTTTTGCAAGCCTTTTTCCCTGAATGGAGCAGCAGAGATCAGAATCCATTTTCTTAGCTTCAGCATCCCTTTGCAGTTTAGCACTGCAAACTTCACTTTTGTTGAGCTGAACTCTTCAGAACATTTAGAACGGCAGCAGATTCAGAGGTGGGTTCTTGGCATTTCACCTCAGCATGTCCCAGACCAACAGCAGCTGACACTCACTGTTAATGGATGCTTGAAATGAATGAAAAATATCCTTTTTTGTTCCTAATAGCCAGATGTGTATATCCTAAAAACTCTCACATTTGGAACAGAAAACATGGTTTGCTGATGGCTGCTGTTGAGGGGTCAAGGACTGAAGCAAAGCGGAGATGTAGCAGCTACCCTTCCAGGGTTCTTCAAGGAGCTGTTACCATCTGCAGAGGCACATTGGCAGAGTAGCACTGCTTAGCTTTTTGAATCTGCAATTAGAAAGGACAAGAGTCCCAGACTGTCAAACTAACATCTTTCATGAATTCTTTGTGTGTAATCCTGAAGTTAAAGAGGTTTTGTCGTTGGTGTCGAGGGAGGCAGAATTATGCTCTTCCGTGGGGAGGCATGAGGATAAGACTTGCAGCTAATTTATCACAGTGCTGGCAAGAAATTACAATGCTAATATTTTTAAAGCAATTACTGCATACAAATAAGAGACTGTTCATGAAAGTAGGAAACATAGCACTATTCCGAAAATTGTAAGAAATAAATATTTAACCATTATATTACTCTTTTGAAATGAATGTGAGAACATGTCTCTGGATAGTTAAAAAGCTGTTTACCCAGTATTGACTCAACAGTTGGTACTACGAATAAAATATGAGTTTGTCACATGTGTAATTGAATAATATTTCAAGCCATTTTGTTTCTCAGAAAATAAAAAAATCAAAATCAATCTTGCAGACAAAATGTATGAGTTGTTAGAACTCTGCTTAAATACGTTAAGAGAGCATGGAGACCGACATGATAATTTAAGAGACCACAACCTTTTCTTAATTTATGTTAATGTAAATTATCATATGCAAGGAAATCTTTGTGATCCCTTTAAATTAATGCAGATCAGAGAATGGTGTAGTTAATGAAGTGTTTGAGGAAGAGTCATTCTGCAAGTAGTGCTGTAGCTCCATAATTTCTGAGACACAATAACTTGTTCTTTGCTGAAGCTATTTTTTCTAGGATAGTGAACTTTTTTTCACCTAGAGTTGGGGGGGGAAATCTTGCCACATTTTATGTTCTTTTTAATGAGTATTAGATAGAAACAGTTTGGAATTTGAATTTTACCTAAATAGTTAAACCAGTGATGTTTTAGGGCTGAATATTTGGAGGGGGTCATTAAACCAACCTTCACAACTAACTTATGTGGAGATGAGAAGGGATGAGGTTTTCAGTTTCTTTGAAATGGATTTCTCACAAAATTGTAAGGTATCTTAGGACAAAACAGCTTGTCTTGCCTGAGGTGGGATCAAACACGCTGAGTTAAAGTAAACCATGTTCCATGATTTCATTACATGTTCTTATTTGCCTTTAGAAATTTTTACTCTTAAGGGAAGGAGCACAGACTTTACTATGCAATTAAGTATTTGATGGAGCTTTTATTATGAGAGAGATCCACAAGGGGGAGACTCTATTCTGGAATAACCTTCTTGGGGGATGCTTGCATCTGTCACAAATCTAAGCGAGGTGTGAGTGCAAAAAGCCCCTTGGTCAGTGTTTTGTTGGTTTCTTGGATTTTTTTTATTTTTTTGTTTTTTGAGGTACTCTGGTTACCTTTTCTACTGATAAGCTGTAAGTTCATTACTGACAGAGTAAACAAAAATTAAGATTATGACAATAGGAGAATGTAACTGAATATATAGGCACACAGAGCAGAGACAATTATGTTTTATCAGAGTTACCCAACATTTGAACAAGAACCATCTTGTGCTTTACATTTTCTTGCTTTTGAGCTACTGCAGTAGCCTGGTTTTTGAGCCTAACAAATCATAATACTGCTCCTTGTCTAAAATTTTTAGTGGCTTCTGTGTGCACCTAGTGTGCAATACGGAGTACACAACAATAATGGGAAATTATGATACATTTTGCTGTTTTCCAAGTTGCTTGACACCTCTGCAAAGAACCAGTAGTCCCAGCTTGATGCTGTTCCTACTTACAATATCTTGAAATATTTTCAAATATTATTTACACAGAGGCATCAGTTAGCTGTGCAGGTTATGCATCTATTTTGTTCAGTTTTTTGGAAGGGGCCATCTTCTGTAGTTGGACAATTGTTTTATAAAATTCTTACTGGAGTGTCTGCTTGAGAGAGAACATGAATGTTAGCTATCAGAGTAATAAAACAAAGTAATATTTTATGGTTATAGCTATTGCCTAATTCTTTCAAAAATTAGTGCCATTGAAGATGGAATCTATTAGAGGTTGTGACTCCTGGCTGAGGTGAGGATCTGTAGCCTAAAAGAAAGGTCTGAAAAGAGTACAGGTACCATTCAGATGTCCCTGAAATTGAAAGATATTTGGTATGCATCTAATATTTGCTGTTTTAACATTAATTCATGTAAGGTGATACATAAAAACCCACCCAGCCACTAACTAGCTGTGTTCTGATCATTTCCTGGTTGTTGAGGATCTTCAGCAGAGTCAGCCGTTGTCAATATTCTGCAAAGAAAGAAAGTATAGGAGTTTATACCAGATGAAGATCTTGCCCTATGTAATTTGTGACATTATCCAAAATCGTGATATACCTTTATTCTTTCATAGAAACTGGAACAAAAAGGTTATTTCTGAGACTGTATCGCAAAATCTTGATAACTCATTTCAGTACAAGCATAAATAGTAGGTAGATGGTCAGGTCAAGACAATTAATGCAGAATTGTGTTTTAATTTTCTTACATTTTGAGAAAGTCACATCTCACAGCAATATCTGATACCATGAAATTGGACATAATAGTTATCTTGTTTTTACAACTAAGACAAAGTTTTTGTTTTTTCTTCATAGAAGAAAAATTGCAGAAACATGAAGATGTTTTTATTTTGTGCTTCTTGTTTTTGATTGTTTCTGGATTATAGCCTTTATTCTGAATCATGAACAGTGAAGAATGAGTAAATATGCTCTTTCCTATTTTATGAATGCCCTATGCATCATATTTTAATACGTGTGAATGGCCTGTTTCCCTTATCTCCTTCCCTATCTTCTTTTGTGAACATGAAAAATTCCTCATTTGGTAGATATGCAAAATACTTCCAGACAGGGAATTAGTGACACTTTGTCTGCTAGGGAGATTTTCATGTCTCTCATGCAAAACCCGTTAATTTTTTTTCTTTTCGTTTTCATCATTAGTTTCAATGACCACATTTATATTTCCAGTACGTGCCTAAGTATATTGTGCTTGATAACCATTTAAATTTACCATATTATGCACTTTTTGCACACTGTCTTTCACTGTGAGCATTTTAGGCTATTTTCATCTTCCTGTGAAGATAAAGTGTTCTTTTGAAAGGTTTTAATCCTTAGTGGAAGCAAGTCTGAACTAAATGAGATTTTCAATGACAGGAAATGTAATTTTTGTTCACAACTGATGGATATCTCTCAATAGAGTTCCTTAAGTTTTCCCTTTCTGTTTGTCCTGGGGCATAAGTGGATATTGAGTGTCATCCTAACTATGTGGTATCTTCAGAACAATAGACTGCAGGTAGTTTCCTTTTCTCAGTGACCTTCTTTATTAGTTTAACCTGTATTGCTCAGTAATGCTCTGTATGCACATCCTTGATGCTGAGGTGGCATTGATACTGAAGAACTCAGTGTATTAATTTAACTTCTAATTAGGGCAATTATGATCAAATCAGCAGTCATTTGGTGCTGATATAAGCAGATGTGACAGCACAAAAGCTACTTTGAAGGTGAGATGAAGCATCATGGTGTTTCACCTCATCCCATTTCACCTCATCCCTAAGCAACCTCATCACTCTTTTGCTCCAGCAGTTAAAGCTAAAAGTGTTAAGACCAGGTTAATTAATGAAGTTTGCTCTCAGCTGGAAAAGCAAATATTTTCAGTTCAGACACAGCTATCAATTGTTCTCCTTTGTCATTCTGAAAATATCCAAATACAGTTAAGAATGAGTCTCATAGGATGGGAGGGGACAATCAAAGCTGTAACCTTCTGCCTTCAGCGAGTCTGTTTGCAGCAGAAGTGCAAAATGCAGATGGTGAAGTGGAGCTCTGAGGTGCCCTCAGTGGTATTCTATGAAAGACAGAGTTG
Organism: Chauna torquata; assembly: GCA_013399475.1. NCBI lineage: Eukaryota > Metazoa > Chordata > Aves > Anseriformes > Anhimidae > Chauna > Chauna torquata. The sequence continues at coordinate 40,766 of VXAL01005716.1, forward strand.
GGCTCCAAGAAGTACGTACACACACGTCTCTGTAGGGAATATACAGCATTGGAACTGAGGTTAGGCAAATCTGGCAAAGCTCTTACTTAGTGCCTGGACTGCATTGTTAGAGGTACTTTCTCCCATACAGTGCAAGAGAAGCATGATGTGTATATTAACTGCAGTAATAAACACTGGGTTCTTACTGAAACATTGCAAGAAAACTTTGGGAAAAAGATTGGGTTATTATAAAATATGGAGGGGGTAAACATATAACTAATAGATTACTAGAGTATTTTTTCACGATGATGATGCAACATGTTCATCGTCTGAGAAAAAGGAACAGTAGTAGGCTTACATGGTATACAGGCAGCATATAGATCAGGTTTTCTTAATTTGGATTTAATAATTTGGATGGTTGTAAGTAACATAGAACAAGAACATATAAATGTGTGCTTTGTCCTCTGATAGAACACATTAAGACTTCATTGCATCTGTAGAAAAACGTCCATCACAGAATGGGTGGCTTGGTAAGAAATAACCTGGAAAAGAGTAGGAGTATGTTTCTCAGTAAACAGTCAGTGCATTTGTGGCATGCATTTTTGTTTAGCAAATATTATATTTTTATTTTAGTGTGTTATTAGCTTCCTCATATATTGTCATGATGTTAATACTGCAGAAGCAAAATATTCTGTAGAGTTTATACTGTCAGACAGTATTAAATTAGAGTATATCTTGCCCTCAGCTATAGCAGGTCATAAGAGTAGATGTAATAACACTCAGCAGAGCATCAGTCTAAGATACATCTCTAAGGAAAAGAAAAATTCTACAGTGAAAGTTTGTTCAAATGTACATCTGTATCAAGCTTTGTGCACACGAAAGTTAAAGGAATGTTGTTATGCTTAAGAAATGGCTCACTGAGAAATAGGCTTCTGGAGACTGCATTCATCACCAAGTTCACGCTATTTACCAGTTTGCCTGCACGGGATTAAAAACTTTTGTTCCAGTTTGAGACACCAGGACAATTTCTGCAGATAGTGACATGAGCTACATTCAGGCTCATTGCCTTCTAAACTTTCTTGTCTGCGTTGCGTTCTCCATGGATAGACATTTTTGTTCTGTGTCAATGAAATTCACCCGTGTGACTTGTACGAAATATGAGTATCTGAGGGAGCACATAACTGAGGCAACTGACAGGAAGGTGGCACATCATTATGGGGTAATAAAGTGTGATGCAGAGATCCCAAAGCTAGCGGAGGCTTGGTCAGTGAGTCTGCGTAGTGTAGTTCCAGACAGGCTTGTTAGCTTGAATTTGAAATCAAAATTGTCACACTGTACCTAAGCAAATAAATCTTGACCTTTGGCAACTGTATTTCTTCTGGAGCTGGGCTGGCGCTTTTTGTGGCATTCAGGGTCAGGATAGGCTGAAGCTACACAGGGTGCCTTGGGAGTGGTGGAACAGACACGTCCAAAACATTTCTGGACGATTCTTGGGTGCAGTGCCAGGGACTGAAAGTGCATTTTCAGTATTAGCTGTTCTTTAACTTTAACCATGCAAACTATAACCACCTTGTGTTTTGCAGAGATTGAACATTTGGCCAAAAATCTGTTGACAAAACATTATGATTTCCAAGACCTGTCCATAGTCCTTACGAGAAATCTTTAGGCCATGTGCATGCTCTCTCAACCTTTATGCAGAGCAAAGAGGCTCACAGGCAGTATGTGCTGTTGTACAACCTGTGCTGCCCCTTCCCTGCTCCACTGTAGCTTATAATATGCCTTCCTTGGGTCATTCCTTGAGGTACCTGGCAAAATTTCATCCCTGGAGATTAGAATAATGACAAATGTGCTCCTAAATTTTGTTGCTGTCTATTTTATTCATAATGCTACTGTAAAAGGGTTAGTTTTACACATCTCAGCATATTGGTTGACTCTCAAATAGGAACATAAAATCTCAAAATACAGCCAGTGGTCTGACTGCAGCTGCCAGAGTGATGCAGAACTAATACTGCCTGTCCTTCCTCAGCTCATTTTCCTGTGCCTGGATATTTGTAGGTGAACTCCTTTTTTTCAAAAACAAAGCAAACCAAAGCACTTTATATTTTATTTAGATAATTTCTTTCTTAACACTTATATTCTTTAAAATAATCATTATTATTGATGACTATCCAAAATACATTTTACAAATTAAAAACCTACAGCAAAGCCACTGCTATTTCCGTGTGTTCGTATACTTTTGTATTCTCTTTGTAATACCGCTCTGGATTTCTTTCTGTGTTTAATACTGATTTATGAGTCTTATGAAGACTGAGTCAGTTGGTTATAATATGGTTCTCCTGGATAATGTGAGCAACCTCGGACATGAATGCGTCTATGCAAAATAACCAGCACTTCAGTAAGGGTTTCCCCCTCTTGCTGAGCGCCAGCTGACATGAAGTCTAAGCATATGTCTGTATGGGAGTTTGCCAGCAGACAGGAGCATGCTCTGCCCTCCCTTTGAGCTGGCTGGAGATGCATCAGCTCTGCTCTGGCAGCTGAGTAGCTGCAGTGAGCGTATTGCTAAGCCAGAACTAATAAGCTTGACTGGGAGGCAGGGTTTATTATCTTGGGCTCAGCAGCATATTTAGTGCGGTAATGTGGCTTGCACCATAGAGCTTCTGGCCGTCCTACAGCCTTGACTCACAGGCAGAGCTTGCCTGTGGTTGTACAGGGCATGGTCAGTGTTTGTTTGTATCTCCCTGCTAAAACCTGGAGTCCTTATCCTAATGGTTTCTTAATGCTTCTCCAGAGGAGTGCAGGAAACTGCACGCTTATACATACCTCACAGTACTCTTGTTACTTAAATTGTGGTCACTAGAACAGATTGCCAAATATTTAGTATACTTATGCTGGAAAACAGTCTGTTTTCTCTTTTGTGCAACAGACTAATATGATAGATGGCATTGTCAATCAGGTTTTCAAACTTTGAAATGAGACCCTAAGTTAAGTTCACAGAGCACAATTTAGTCATCGAAGTTAGGACGAATTCTGCTGTTTTCACTGGACACATACTCATCAAAGAAAGGATTTTAATTGTGTTGGTTTAGAAAGTCATGTTTGAAAATCAGGCTAAGGGGTTTGTTTGTAATATAGATATTTCCATATACATAGGTTATTTCATTTATAACGTGTTTTCTTGTATACTTACTGTGTATATTTCTTTGGAAATGTTGACAACTGCACCTTAATTTCAGTCAGTGAAAAATTTTTTAAAATGATGGGATATTTAGTAGTATCTTCACTATCTAACATAAGACTGCTGAGCCTTAATGTTACTCTTCCCGTAGCTAATTTTCATATTCATAGATTTAATTTTGACTTCTCTTTTAATTTTTATGAATAGCCAAAAGCTATGTTTTTTAAAAAGTAGAATCAAAACTAGAGCTAAATTCTTCCTTTTCCATGTATCTACTTTATGTCTCAGTAGCAATGCAAAGAAGCAATGAAGGTAGTTACAGATACGCTGAATATTCATTCTCAGTACTAGTGTTGGTGTATCCCTGATGGTTTAAGGGCATAAATGAGGTACTTTGTGCAGCTGGTAGATGTGGAGGAGGGATATCAGGGCCAGGAGGGTATCTCTGGTATTAATGTGTCTGATTTCTGCCAGCACAGTGATCCCTTTTGATCTGCAGCAATTTGTGCAATACAGAGCAGCTTTCAGGGTATCTTTAATTATGCCTGTCGACATTTTGGCCTGGAAAGTGGAACGAGGCTTTAGAATCACCTTTCAGTCCCAGCTGTGCTGATTTGAAACTTCACACAGCTTGTTACCCAGCTGTAAGTGTAAGGATCACATTTCTGCTCTCATGAAAGACAACGAATGTACAGCACCTTGGGCTTCAGTAAAAGGTGCAACTGGCTAAGTCTTTCTGTCAGAGCTCTCAAGATGGAATAACAACATGTCATATACATACATATGCATATAACCTATAATGACACACATCTTCTGATCAAATCTAGATTTGAGACAATTCACAGGACCTGAAAACCTGTCTTCCAGGTTTCATGTTGCTATGGTATACAGTGAAAATGCTGTGTTAGGAGCATCTTAGAAATAAAGCTTATGCTAAAAACACTGACAAAGCCGTAATGCCTATATCAGTGCTTTCAGACAGATCTGGAATAAATTGATTGATGATATCATGTACCAGCTTTATTAAAGTTTCTCAGAACTGATTTTTTATGACTATGCCACTTCCTAGGGATATTTTTCAGTGTGTTATGAATATGACATCTCCTATTTGTAGTGCATAATGTGAAAAAAATTGTTTTAACATGATGATTAGTGTCCTAACAGTTGAACTTTCAGGTATGATGGTTAATTTTCACAGTCAATAGCAAATTACAAAGGAAGATTAATTCCACATGAAAGGGCAAGGGGTGATCTCAGCTGTGTCATGCCAAGTCCAAGGACCAATGGTTATTTAATTTCTCAAGACTTTTTAAATTTGAATGCATTGCACACTGGAAGTGCACAAAAACCTTGTGACTGAGATTAGAGCTAAAAACTAAGGACAGCTATAACAGTGCAGAGTGTAAGCCAGTTAAGCTAAAATTCCTGTCCCATTGCCTCTTGAGTGTGGATGATGAGGTTGCACCTACTTCTCTTTTTTTATTGGAGTTGCTTTTTGTATACCAGTCCATGCAAGGCGCTGAGACTTTGAAATTCAAAATAAAAGTAATCTTAAAAAAAAAAAAAATCTAGTTCCTTTTTGTTTCCCTCAGAAAACAAATAGATGTGTCAATTTTTTTGTTTCATATCCCATACTTTACATCAGTAAAAGTACTGAAAATTACATTACACTGTGTTTATTAAAGCTGTGCTCCTACCCCGTAATACACATAAGACATACTGCCCTGAGGATTAAGTTAAGCTCCTTTGTCAAGCCTGTTGGTATGGCAGGACTGTTAATCTTTAACTGTCAGATTCTGCTTAGATCCTTCTTTAGACCGAGGCCATGTCTAAGTGCAAAAAAATTAAAAAGAATCAACTCTCCTAGTATTTATGCCTTCATATTTTTGCACAGAGCAATCAATAAAAAGAGAAGCTGCGTCAGACATACATATTTCTATAAGAAGATTGCATTTCAAGGCCCTTATTTAGCAGCATCATAATTTGCTTTATGTTTATGCTTGTGAAATATGAAGACAAAGTTGATAGAAAGAGTTCAAAATACTGAATTCATGAAAATAAGACGTGCAGTGGGTGACAGCCCATTGAAAGGAGGACAGGGGAAATTGTGTGAACTTACTTTTCCTAATTAAAATTCTATAGAGTTGTCTACATTATGTTCGTGTTTTATTACATCAGTAATTACTCTTTCAGTTTCCTTTCAAATTACAACATTAAGTCACAAAAGAAGAAATGTGCTATAGTTGCAGTATATTTAGAGAAGGCAAGACTTGAAACAAAACTGTATGAAAAGAGTGGGGAAGCTGGAAGGCAAAGTTAAATTCATTGAGAAGGATTAAAGCTAGTATTTTAGCCCCAAGAAGGTATAAAACTGGTAATAAGGAGCCACAGTGTTGTGCTATAGGTATTAAATGTTTAGATTTCACTGTGGATGTCTGTACTGTTTAATAACTTCAGTGCTGACTTGGCTAAAACTTATGAAGAGGATTTTTTTAAGTTATCTGATAATAACCAACTAGTGCAATTTGTGCAAATACACGTGATCATTGAAAGTGGTAGCATAGTCATCCAATGAAATGATACAGGTTGACTGTTGAAGCAGTTGCAAAAATTGCTACAAATATGCTTTTGGGCATGGTAAATGCCTAAATAGTACTTTTCTAATCAGGCTGGTTTTTTTTGAAATAATAGGAAAAGAAACTCTCAACAAGTAAAAATTTTTCTGTCATTTTCCTTCAGATATAGTTTCAAGTGTCTGTTTTTGTATTTTACACACACATAACCTTCCCATTTTCTGAAACAAGAGGTTCTTTCCCTCAACTCATTAAATAATAATACTCCGTACTTACATATCACCGTGCTTCTGAGGATCTCCTAGTGCTGTAGAAGCATTATATGGAGACTCCTCCCTTAAAGTACAGGAATATTAATTCCTTATTACGTAGCGGGATAGTGAAACAAAAAAAAGTTCAAACCATAGTTTTGACCTTGAGTGTCCAGTTAGGAATTTCAGACAGGAGTTTGAAAAGTGCTGAAGTGTTGAAAACCGTGGGGACTCAACCTCAGGATAAGTCCACAAGCAATCAACAAGCACTTGAGATTAACGTGAAGTTATATACTGTGTACTGGCAGAGTTATGCACCTGAAAATAGATTTGAGATACCTGTTCTGTTGTGTAGAGCGGCCCAGCAGAAAAGTACTGAAGTGCACTGTCAGTTCAGACCTTCTGCTTGAACAGGATCATGGTGAAGGATGGTTTAGCCCAGATAAAAGATAGTAAAATAATGCAATCTGTGGTCTTGAGTTGGGGATTTTACATGGAAATGGGGTGTAAAGGGCCTGAGTTCCTGCTCCAGAAACTGTTAAAGCACATATTTTAAAAAGTTGTGCCACATAAACCGAAGATTACAGCATTACCTTGTAAGTTTCCAAAGAGGCCTTCTAATCTGTTCTACGGAATTAACTCCTCCAGCCACTTCCTCATCTGTGTCAGCATCAGATGTCCAGTGAGGCTGCCAGATTTAGCCCCTGCCAGATCACGGTCAGGTATGCAGGAAGACTGGCACTTAAGCGCAGATTTAGATAACAGCTGAACAAGGCTTTTGAAGACCATGCTTTTGGTTTAGGCTTTTGGGTTCTGTTGAAGTGTGGTCTGTGTCTGTGATGCTAAAGATCTCACTCTAAAGTAGTACGCGAGCACATAAATAAATGACCTGATTTTCAGAGCATGTTGAACCACATGCATTTTGCAGCAACTCTGGTGACTTAGGGCAAGTTAACTCTTTGAGCATGGTATTTAATTTGCACAGCAGGGTTGCACAGTATTTTGGGCTGTAATAAACTGTAATGGGGCGTGCAAATACAGGCACTGAACAGCGTTAAATAGGCACCCTCAGGTCTTTGACTTAGGTCCTTAGGGAAGCAGCATATTCATCAAATTGGCACCAACTACTTACACAGAGTTCATTAATTTCTTATGCCTTAAAAATATTTGGTGTATTTTTAAATAGTATTATATTGTGGATTTGATATCTGTTACATGACATTATATCAGAATATATCATGTTTAACAATCAAGTAAGTGAATTTCAGTGATGGGGAGAAGACTTATGATAGCACATCTCAGATTGTTGTACTTTTTCTCTTTGCATATTCAAGTAATCCCTTCATATTTCAGTGTAAAGAAAAATAAAATCCTTACATGACTACAGAAGAAGACCACCAAATAGGGTGATTTAAAACATATTTGAATGTAAATGTTGTGATTGCATTAAGTATCTGACTGGCAGTATTAGAGTTTGGACTCTATCACAATGCTATAAAACGAGCAGTTTGGGAAGAGGAGGAAAATTCTTGCCATACCTGTGAAGATCTTCTTTCAGGTCAAAGGTAGCAGCAGTCTTTAGACTGCCAGCTCCTTAACCTCAGTATGAATGCTGATACAGAGTTTCCCAGGCCATGGAATTGCATAAAAATCACTTGTAGTGTGACTGTATTTGATCTCGTAAGTGAAAATGGTAGGTCTCCTGAAATTCTATACACTGCAAGGACATCCTGAAGGCTTACTGTTTGGATAGCCCTCAGTTTCCTGTGCCTAAAATTTGCAGAACCTAAAGAGCACGTACAGCAAATACAAATGCAAGAATACAGATACAAAAAGTTTAATTTATTTTCTGCATAGCTGTAGTGAGATACGAGCAACTCGGTATAGAAATGTAGCATTTATGGAGTATCATCTTTGGAAAAAATACAGGTCTTTTTTCAGGCTTAACATTATGCAGCTGACGTCTAAATGACCTCAGTTTTCTTTGCTCTCTGTGGATTAGGTGTAAATATTTTTCTCTTCCCTTTCCATGGGTGAAAATGAAGATAAGACAATTCTGATCTTCTCATTTAAAATGGGAAAGTTGGAGGAGAGAACTGCAAGAAGTGAATTCTGTTGTCATGGATAATAAAACTGTAATAAAAGCTACACTGCACAGCTTTTAGAGTTAAGGTGTACAAACCAGACCATTCTGATTAGATACTGAAATACACGTATTCCTGCCACAATGCTGTAGCTTAGGCTAGCTACATGACTCACAAATGGTGAACTCTGACAAAAAATCCATCAAGTGATGTTGCGACTCTGTCAGGAAAAGCAGACTTAACTTTTTTTTCTTTATTACAATCCATCACTTCTTGTTGTGCATCTCCTAATGTTCTTATATTGCCAGATATTCTTGTACTTTCTATCTGTTTGTATTTCTTAGGAGAGTGAAAGCATAGCATTGGATGATTAAGGCCATTCCCACATGCTGCTTTGCAGAGCTAGGAAGAGGCACACAAGGTCAGAAAACGCCATGAATGAAATGTCGTTATTCAAAGAGCCCAGTCTCGTTTCTGCTAAAACTCCATGGGATTCTCCCCTGGAAGTCAGTATAAGCAAGATTAGTACCCAAGCTTGCAGCCCAATCAATTGTTATTAGGAGAGGCTGCCAGTGCTGTGGGCTCAGACCTGCGTCCAGCATCAGTTGCTGATCACCTAATAGAGTGCCTCTCTTACATTTGCTCATAGACTATTTCCTCATTCTGCTTTGAAGTGTTGAAATCAATAGATTGATAAAATTTGAAGACAGAAGGGCAAATATCATGCAAGGTCAGGTACTCTCTGTCAGATTCATACAGGTTAGGGAAAAGAGTGGGAGGCTGCAGTCTAGGGCTAATAATTGTTAGGTCCCAAATGCTCCCTGAATGTTTCCAGAAATCTTTGCATATAGGTCTCATTGTTAAAGGAGCCTGAGAACTCAGAATACTGTAGCAGAAATTGAAGCTATAGTGCTAATACGGAATTGGGACAGGGGGAATAATGATGTTATTTTAAAACATTTCTTAGGATTCTCTGTGTTTAAGGGTGACAGCAATAGAAAGTGACACTTGTTTTTCTGTGAACAGTTCTAGGTTTTGATACAGACATTGGCAATGCCGATCATTACATATTACTCTGATGGCTGTGCAATGACCATTTATATGGAATTCCCATTGGAGGGTTAATATTTTAGTGGTTATCCTCAGATCTAAGGAAATCTGTGTGGTTTTATGAGTGGTGCCAGGATTATAATAATGAGGGACACTGAATTTCTGCCTTTTCTTGAAACTGGCGCTGAGCTCAAGTCCCAGCGGTGCCCTCAAAGACCAGAACTTCCTTTCATAAACCACTGACCTTTCGTCCTGATTATCTTTGTGAACTGGTGCTGTCTTTCAGTTAATAGAACTTCGTAATTGGGGAGCTAAGAGGGCTAAAATAGAAGTGACAGTTTTTGCTGCTGGTTAGATGTTAATGTGAGTCCTGAATGCCTTTTAAATATGTTATTCTAAATCTGAGGAAATCGAGAAGAGCGCTTGTATGTATTAAAAAGGATGGGAAAACAAACAAAAAAACCATTTGTCTGATGAGATTGAAGAATGTGTCATTCAACTTGAAACCAGAGGTGTAGGTAGAGGAACCCTTTGTGAATGCAAAAATACGCCGCCTTGTTATACTTCTGTATGCTTTTTTTGAGAGATTTACTATTTTAAGCATAAATTCTGTTTGTAAATATTACCACTGAAACTGACTTCTGATTTAGTCCTGTAGTTGAGACTGGGAAGCTCAAACAGCCAAACATTTCTGGAACTGGACTTTGCCACTCTTGGACCCTGGTGAGAGCAGCTCTGTGCTGTCTCTAACTTTATTCTCTCCTTATGTATCGTTTGTATTGAAGCAGCATTTAAAGAAGGCAGGTTATAATTTGGCTTTAGTAAGTGATGTTTGGCAGTTCATTTGCTTTCTTAACAAAGAAATGAAAATAGTATGACACTATGTGAGAACTTGTTTATCCAAGGCCATGCAAGAATTGAATGCTACGAACAGACCTTGCTGTTGTTCCTGGCAATGAACTAATTGGCTGTGAGGACAGTGCAAACAGGACACAGTTACAGAACACGATGTTTATGTGTGTTAACGTTATTCTTTTAAGCCTTCTTGCAGAGCGGGCTCTGGGGTGCCAGGTACTTTCAAACACAGGACAAGAGACAGTCCCAGGCTATTGATTGCTCCTTTAATATGATGTACTCAGCGCTTGCATAGCTCTTCCTGAAGTGCTTTGAGCTCTTCTGGTAAAGAATGGATCAATGTTACGACTCTCATTTTAAAGCTGAAAGATGAAATTCCAAGTGATAATTTCACTATAAACTAGGCAGCCTGTGATTTCGTAATGATCCACAGGGCTGCTTTTTAGACTGAAAGGCAGCCTGCATTGTTTGCTCGGGAGTTCTCTATTTTTTGCCCAGTGGCTGACCAGGAGGATCCTGGCAGCCGATTGAAACGTACAACCCAACTAGCTAGAGTAAGGCTTCTTCCGTTCACATCTGTAACCACCCTTGCTGGACCTGCTGCCTGTCTGCTGTGGTTGTTCAGTGAAAGGCAGCAAATTCTTATTTGTTTAAGGAGACTGATTTACAGCCATGAAATGGGATAGAGAAAAAAAATTAGACACTTTCGTTTTTCTGTTAATTTGTTCTACAAGGTTGCATAACTCAATGTAGGCGCTATATCCAGGCGAAGCATTCTCATCCCTGGAAAACTATACAGAGAGCATCACAACCGAGTGTCTGTATTTCGCATCTGATTGTCTTGTTCTTTTTTGTGGAACAATTTCATGATTTTTTTCTTTGTGTAGCACATCTAACTGCAAAAGCAGCAGACATTCTTTACCTCCTTTGCCATTTAATCCAGTTGTGAAGTCAGCAGTTTTGAAGATATTAGGGAGGGGACACCAGATTCAGTATTTTCTCCGTGATAAAGCTTTTGGAAAGATTATTCCAGCTGTTCCACTTCAGATTTGCTTTTCAGAATGGTTCTTGTTATTTGCAGTAAAAACGAGGGTAAGGATAGAATACGTAGTGATGGGATGTGGGATGGGGTACAGGGGAGATATGTAATTCACCTGCAGTGAATTTGTGATACGTGGTGAATCTGGTTTAAAAAAAGAAAAGGTTTGTGACTTGAAGCCCAGTGCTGAAAATATAAATCACCTTTTAGCTATATTGTAGTTGTGTTTACTTCAAATTATTTGATGCCAGGGCTAAAGTGGAACACAGTGAAATGTTTATTTTGAAGTCAGAGAAACTAGATGCTTGGTCTTCTTTCAGTAAAGGTTAAATCCTGCATTAGAATTGACAGTAGACTCAAAAATTCTAGGTGTTCGTTATATATAATCTCATTGTGACATTTAAAAAAAATAAATAAATCTTTTTCATATGTGTTATTTCCTCATCTCATTGCATCTCAGTGCGGTCTGTTGCTGTGCATTCAAATGAAATATACCATTAAGATATATAATGCTGAAAACCTCTGCTATACAGTCTGGTGAGACACATTTTCGCTTTTACTAGTAGACAGTGATAATGAAAGTCTCTAATCTCATTAGTTCGAAAGAACCACCCCACAGCACTAGGGTGCTTTAAAAAGGCAAGAAGCAGAAGAGACATGATTAGGTTTGTAGAAATAGGAAGCAAAATGTTTCTTTTGAGGTAACAATATGCTTACACTAGTTCAGTATTCATGTTCTGGAAGACAATGGAAGACTCCTTGCTTTTGAAATTAATTTGCCTGAGTCCTGCATGAGAAAACTTAGTATTTTGCATAGTATGTTCGTGGTACAACTGCAAAATAGTGTGTTGATAATTTCTACTATTTGTAATTTGCCTTTCTGTCAATATTCTTTATGTTGTTTATCTTCCCACCTCTGTGAGTGAAGTTTATACCTCCTGTTTTGTTTTTAGCTACATTGTTTATGATTATTCTCAGGTGTGTGTTGCTACTCTTGGCAATAGCAGAATCTATTGGCTCTTCATAGACATGTTTAGTAAGTAGCATTATCATTTTGTTCAAGCATTTAAATTTGACTGGTGAGTTCATCTATATAGTTTTTCAAAAGTTGGTTAAATCCATTTATTTGATATTCTGATATAATTGCCTGTGCTTGTGTTAATGCTGTTTTCCAGAAGATTAAGCATATGCTATAGAATCTAAATTCCATTTATCAGAAGAAAAGTGCTGATGATTTCAGTGTTTGATTTAGACAGAAAATTAAGCTTAATATGGGACAGACAAGAAGCAAGAAATAAATGTCAGAATGTCAGACCAACTCTTCATGTATTTGTTATTCACCTGAGCAATTTTACTGTCTGGTTTGTACGTCCATCCCTTGTTTCTGGATGTCACAAGTCCTCATATCCCTTTGTGCTACTCTTAAATGTAAATGTCATCTTAGATTTGTTTCTCAGACTGTTTCATTGAAAATATGAAAAAAGGCTAAAAGGTCAATCATATTTATCTTAATCCAAATTATTTTCAGTAATTGTCTTTTCATCCCTCATTGATTCTAATGGGACATAGTGTATTATATGTGCCCTAAAATCAGTATAAAGTACAAAGTACTATTTATAGAATTATAAGTTAAGAAAAAAAAGAGAGAGAAATATCCATTATTATTCATGTAGTGCTGTATGTGTTGTATCAGCTGTGCAGTGTAATTTAGCAGATATGGTACATTGAATCCCATTGAAATCAATGAGAAATGGGTATGTGACTATTCACCACGCTCATTTGTTGTAATGTTTTGGTTATTTAGAGCTGCTAAGGGTTTATTACCAAAAGTGTATTTTTGTGCGTACTGCAGTTACCCTTAAAACTTACCAGGTAAATTAGCACTTGAAATGGAAAGATTCACTGTAGCAGCATTTTGGATAGGTATATCATGTCATGTCATGTCTTTCTTCCCCTTCCTGTCCCTCATTTTGTCCTGTCCACATTTATATAGCATTCATATACATTTGGAGAGGGACGGTGGTCATGATAGAGTTGCCCATGGGTGTTGCCAGTACTCACTTTGAGTCCTGCTGTGGAAAATAACTCAATTGTGCTGTAGGTAGTGAAGCAATGTTCTTTAGGTCTGTGGCAGGCAGTGTGAGGATTTAATGTGTCATCTAAGTTATTTATGGTAGAAGTTCTGGCATAGTAACGAACAAGAGGAAGGACAATCAGTAATGCTAGGTTTTTGTAGCATTACTGAATTTAAATAGTTACTGACTGTACACTTCTCTCAAGAAGGACAGATGCTTATTTAACATGCCTATTAGGTTATAGAGAACTATATCATTACTTGGAGAGTTAGTCTTAAATCTACTCTTTCTCTTTGCCCATTTGCAAAGCCTTATCTTGGGACTGCGTGAAAAACTGTTGGCCTGTAGGTTGCTTAGTTATTCAGCTCTAGATAGGAGTGCATATGGATCCATATTCCTTGCTTAATCTCCTGTAAGAAGATTCTCTAAAATTCAATGTTTTTCCAAACTATCTACTCCTTCAGTAGCAGTGATGTCTTCTGGAATGTTAATGATTAGTTCTTCCTTAGGGTTATCTTGGTTTTCAGCCTGAATGTCAGGTAGTCCGATGTGGTGAACATAACATTAGACATTCCAGAAATGTAGACAGCACTTTCATCTTGTGCTTGGTTAGAATTTATTAAATGAACATGGCTTACGTTGGATTTTGAAGTCCTGGGGTCAATACCAAATCCATCAGTGACTTCTATGGGTCGACTTAAGGGATAGTAATAAATACTGAAATATATTCTGTGATAGTTTTCTATGCTCTTTTTTATTGGAAAAAAAAAAAAATTTGTTCTTTACTTTGGGACAATCTCTTCTCTTGTCTCCAAGAAACCATGAGATATGTTTCCTTTTGCTTCATTTCCCAAGAACTTCCAGTTACACAGAATTGAAAGCCACAGTCCTGTTGAGCTGTTCTAACAGTTGTATGAGTACTTTATTTAGTAATGTATGTGACAGACATCATAGCTTGTACTGGAGACCAACAGATTTAAAACCGAAGGATACTGCAGTAGGAGCTAAAGGACCGAGTTGCTCTAGTTTGAGCTGTAGCAGACTGGTATCTGTGGTAGAATGTACTCTCACCAGGCAGCTATATGGAGCTATACATATTATATGCAATCATATAATATATTATTGCAATTTGCACATTGAAAACTATTTTGGTTCCTGGATTATGAGAAAACCTGAAATATGGAGGAACTTGTGCCATGAATCTTAATGCTGTAGCACAGGGGTTAGTCTTGAATTAGAGACTTGACTTGTTCATACACCATCTACTCGCAGCTTTTAAGTGAATTGATTAAACACAAAGTGCATTGCCAACCTCCCATCCTATGTATTTATTAGTGTAACCTCTGGCTTTTTGAAACCAGAAAGTACCTGAAGTTTTGTGGTTTTCCTTCTTTTTGAAATAAAACTCTGTAATCTTCTCCCCGCCCCCCTCCCCGATTTTGGTCAAAGTTCTCAGCTGGTCTGAACACAGTCTGGTATTATTCAGTCTTTCAAATACTTCTCCAGTATTGGTCAAATGATTCTTACTGTCTGCATGTGACTGGAACTAATATAGTTCCCATTCTTTCCTCGGTGGGTTAGGTCTTCCTCTTTGGGTGTAAGAAAAGTCCTTTTCAATGTTCTTACGTATTCTCTGCATTTTGTTGTTAAGCAAGTATGCCTCCGAGGAGGTGGTGAGACCTTATACTAACTTAGTTCTTGGTATTTTAACTCTCCATACAGAAATGTGGTACAGGGTCTGTTTTTATGTGCAGATTTGAGGAACAGCGTATAATCCAAGCACTTTTTAATCGACAGGTGTAATTTCATTATCTCTAATAGCTCATTTATCCACTGATGTTTTTCTGTTGTAGACAATATAGATTGAAATGTTCCTCATTATAGCTGTAGGTTGAAAGTCAGCACTGCAGGTCAGCCCTTAGGAAGACCTCTGTGCTTATCATCAAGCTGGGGGCCGCTGCGCTTGTAGTTCATGGTGGAGTCGTCCCGGGGATGGTGGTTCGTGGGCATCCAGCCTCCCTTTCTCAGGCGCTTTCTCTTCAATAAGCGCCTCTCACTGTGTTACCTGGCCGGCTGATAGGGGGAGAGTGCTTCTGATCACATTCCTTTCTTAACCAGGTTTTGATGTCAGGAAGAAAGTTGATAAGTGTTATTTTTTTCTGATCTTCTCTGAATACCAATTACAATAGTGAGATGTGCATGAAGGACCGTGAGTTGTGCTCCCTCTTATTGAAGACTTTTTCTTTCAAAATTATCCTGTGTCATTACCCATTATATTTTCTAGTACTCTCCTTGAGACTTTTGATAGAGATTTACCTACTCTGTAAGCGTAGTTTTCTTCTTTCTTAATGCAGTGTAATGCTCTTTATGAAATTTCACATTTTCTTGCCTTTAACCCTTTCTTCTTCTTTGCTTTCTACCTTTCTAATTCCTGCTTGCTTAGTTAATCATATTTCATATTTTGTTTTACTTCTACCTTTTAGTTTTCATAAACTTCAGATATGTCTTTGTGCTCAATACATCTTGGAGGCTTATACTACTATTCAGGGCTTTCAATATCTGTTCGACCCATTACATATAATAAGGATCAGTACCTGAGCTTTTTTCCACCTCAGATTTCCCTGTCTTTAAACAGCAGTTAAGCCTGAGCTCCATAACTTCAGCTAATACACGTCATGTCCATAGTCAAAGTACTGCAGACAGCTTACCTGTTCAGAAACAGCTGGGGATTTGGAAGACCTTACTTTCTACACAACCGCTGTCAAATGCTTTACAAATTTCTTTGTACTTAGAATCGAAAAAAGTCATGCCACTTTGGAGTAAATCCAGTCAGGCCTCCAGCCTGGAGCTGTGCAAAGTTTCCCAGTCATGTTTAATTAGGCAGGTCTGTCTTTAAAATGTGCTCCTGCAGGTGCATTTCTTTTGTCATAGAAAGCCTTAATCCTTAAAAAAGATGGTTTGAATTTAAGCATTGAATGAATTTATGGCTAATTACCTCCCCAAACTACACTGTAATAAAAGTGAAGTTAAATTTCATGTTAGGCACCCAAATCCTTATATTGGTTACTAAATAAAAGCTATCCCCTAGGGTCAGTTATTTGGAGGTGTAAATATTCTTTGTTATTATGTATCAGATGTAGATATGTTCTGATGCCTGTGAACATTCATATTTCTTATGTAAGTCGTTGCACAGAGAACAAAACTTGCCGTTTAAGAACCTAATGATATTGAGTGTCATAAATGTTGCAGGATATAACAACTGTTATTTTAGCTATTTATTGGATAAATGAATAGCCTGCATCTTCGTAGTTTTTAACAGGCATTCATAAATAACCTATGGGAGAGGTAAGTCTTCCTTCTGAGCATTGCTACATGCTGTTCTAAAGTAAGTGGTTTGGAGACTTTGTTAGTAGGAACTAATGATTCTGAGTATACAAAATTATTTTTAAAATATTATTTTAAAAAGCAGTATATTTCCCTGTATTTTGAAGATCAAAGAAAGCATAAACATGAAAACAAATAGGGTCTATTTACTTATTTCGCTCTAAGATAAAAAGGAATCCCAAGTGAAATTAAATTTATTTTAATTACTGATTTAATATCAAATAATTTGCATGGCAAGAATATTTCTTCAGTTTTTTTTTTTTTTTTAAGTGAATGGAATGGTTCTGAAAGTGTTGTGTATAATTGGTATACTTTGTGTTTACCAGTGAGCTATATTATAATAGTAACGAGAGGGTAAGTTTCTTTCACCATTCTCTATGCTGTATATAAAAGGACCAGCCTTAAAGAAAACATACATTGACATACGTGTCTTCTTTCTGAGAGAACTTACCAGAAAACTGAAGTATTTCTAAAAATGTATTAATTTTTTTTCATTTTAGATATTTTGAAAACAGATTTCTGTATTTTATATTAATGTATTTTGATATGTGGAAAATTATATATTTATTTAAATTATGTTGCATTTGAAAATGACAAATTGCATTTCAGTGAAACTAAGTAAACCTGAAACTGAGGGGAAAATACACTTTTCAGGAAGCTTAGGTTGTTGGTTTTTTGGTTTTTGGTCTTTTTGTTTGCTTGTTTGCTTTTGTTTGTTTTTAATGTTAACAGTTTTCAAAACAAGTGTTTTGAAAGGCTTCCTGTGAAGAGGATCTGTGTTCAAAGTGTGACCATCAACAGTATTTTGCTCTTCTTCTAAAGGAATGAGCTAGTAATGATTATGATGGGATATTACTTTGTGAGGTAAAGATGTGCCATTAAGAACTTGTATTTATCCTGCCAAATTATTCTTCTCTGCCTTTCACAGTGCTGTTATATGGTTGTAAGTTTGACCATTAAAAATATAACTGAAATATTTACCTATACCCCTGAGATCTTCAGGCCAGAGCTCATCTAGCTCCTGCGCTCCAGTTCTCCTTCCCCTCAGTGCCTTCACTGTACAACTTCAGCTTCTTAAAAGAAAACAAAATCCAAACAAACAAACAATAATAATAATAAAAAAAAAACTTCTTTTGTAGTCTATATGATCTGTTATGAACAAACACTGAATGCAGTAATTCAAGTGCCAAGTTCCAAGATTAGTGCTGTGTGTTATGGCATGTCAGGGATTCAGTGAATAATCAGGGCAAGTCATATTTCTCTGTAACTAACATGTTTGGTATTTTCAACTGTACCATGCTTTTCAAACTGTATAAATGTTTAATGATTGCAGCATTTAATGAGGTGTTCAAATTCCAAGGATTATGTTTATCATGAATTATTTACTAGGATGAAGATTTTATTCTTTTTTTTTTTTTNTAGGAAAGGGGACTTCAGAATCAGTTTTAATGCTATTCAATGCCTAACCCACTTTGGCTTTCTGTTACTTCGCAAGCCCTTGGGGAGGAATGGAGTTTAGTCGGATAATGCATAGTACTGTGTTTTAGAAGCATCCCTGCATTGGCTCTCTAAAAACTTACAGATATCTAATATTTGGGATAGACCAGCATGTTAGTACTCACTGAAATTATGCTGGGAAACTACTGAATGACTCTGCTATCAAGGCCCCACTGCTCTCAACAGCTGATCTAAGTCCAGAAATGTCCACACACTTCGAAGAATCCATCTTCGGTGATATTGAAAGATACTGGCAGGAAGAATAGACCATAATTACAGCTATAATTCAGTGAGTTACTTAAGCATGTGAGTTCTGTTACTTCAGTGAGAATAATTAAACATTTAAGCACATATTTAACTATCTTGCTGAGTAGAGGCTGTAGTTATTAGTGCTGGACTCCAGGTAATCCTAGGCTGATTCCAAACTGGCTTCAGCTTCCCTTGGTGCATGTGAATGTCTTCAGTGGGTTCAGGAAGTGACAGCCTCTCACGAAGTGATAGAGTGCCCTTTGGGAATACGTGGCTACTTAAATCTGCATGTGGGTAGCTTACTATCGACATGATGTAATCCATAAAAGTGGTGTGAGTGCTTTTGTACCCAGAACTGAAGCCCTTGGCATAAAAACGGCTCCTTCTCCCCTGCTTTTCTTGTAGTGTTGTACCTTAGTAATATGAAATTATATGGATTTTTGTGCACTGATAGTCAGAGTATGTTTGAAAAAGGTCAAAATAAAGGAGGACAATATTTGTTGGTTTTACAGGAGAGTTCAGTTATTGTTCTGTGTAAATCAGCATACATTCTATGAATCCTACAAAGTGTAGATGCAGTAGTTTGCTGTGAGTGGAATGCATGAATTTGCATTGCTTTGGTCTGAGAACAGAAATAAATGAACATTGAGACTCGGTGGTGAGTAGTGTCTTTAGGGAGTTGCAATAGAGAACCTTTTCTGTTACTGTGTGTTTATTTTAAAGCAGGGATAGGGGACCAAACCTAAATGTGCCCAGAACTGTACAAACATATAATAAACAGATCAATACCCAGACCTCAATTTGTTCAGGACTAAGATGAAAGACAATAGATAAAGCAAGAAGATGCAAGGTAAAACAAAAGGTAACAGTCAGGTTACTGTTGTAGTACACTTGCACCTGAACTATGAGAAGTTTTATAAGTGCTAGAAGAAAATGTTGTAGATACTGTTTATCTCATATTGCTTTAATTACAGAATAATTTAGATAACTATATCAAACACCAGAAAAAAAGTCAGTAAGAATGTTGAAGCACCACAGGATAAAGTAAGTAACTGAATTACCTACAAATTTCTGTGCCTCTTATAGGTGTCACTGCCGTGGAAGGTTCCTACGGTACTGCCAAATGTTTCAGAGGCTCTAAACTCCTATGATCCAAAGCAATCTGTCTGTTAGTAAAAATGGGTCTCTCAATATAAGTCTTGAGGATATATGCCTGCATGTGTCACTCCTGGTTTGGCTGAATGTATATGGAAGATACAACAGAACAAAATGTTTTACAGTGTTTGAAGATATACTAGGCAAGATTAAGGTTATTAACTACTCACTAGGCTGCAGAGGAAGGTTGAAATATTTCTTCAGAGCATTAATATCAAAGCAACATATCTGATGCATGCAAAACATCCACTATGGGGATTACCTCATATATCAGGTACATTGTTCAATTAATGTCTGTGTGCCTGTTGCTTTCTCAGATCAACCATCTTGTGTCCTTGTATTGGTTCTGATCCATTAAGAATACCAAAGGCCGCATTTGTCATATTACTTCAGTGTACATAGAAGCATCAATGCAGACACACGGTGAAAGTGGGGTGTTTTAGAGCATGCAGTTAAGTAGTGTCATCCGAATATTAAAGCATTTTGGCATGACATAGTTAATTTTTTTTCAAAGCATACTTTGAAGGAGAAAGCTTAATATTTAGTAGAATATGTTTTGAGAGAAAGATTCTGCCTTTTTTCAGTTTACTCTTGTGACACTGTGCTCATCAGCTGTGTAACGCTATAAGGTACTTCAACATCTGTCAGACTGTTATAATCTGATGAGCTATGCTTGGAATAAACCTGAGTTGATGAAACAATCAGTGAACCTTTGGCACTCTCAGAACTGATTAGTGAAAACCTAGCCAGTCTTTGCTTATGTGACACATAACTCTGTGCTGTATCAAGGAGATTTTACACTGTGACTGACCACTACTTAATGCTAATAGCTGCTAAGGGCATCATCACTTCATTTAGAGAGATTGTATATCCCTTCAAACATAGTAGAATTGTGATTATGTAGATGCCTCAGTACTTGTTGACAGGTAACCACCTAGTGGGCTTCTTATTGGTATTCTAGACAGCTCTGGTCATTTTTCCATAGATATCAGTAGTGCAGGGACTGTTAAATGCACAGGAATGATTGATTCAAATTTATGCCTGTTAATTTTCAGACTTTCTGTCTAGACTCCATAAAATTAGCCAGTCATCCAGTGAGATATAACTGAATTTCAAAGTACTGCTTGACAAACTCTATTGACAGCTCGTGTAGCACACCCCCACAAAAAGCAGCGACTACTTGCTACATAGCTGATGTATGTATGATATGTACGATACCCTATTTGAAATATAATATTCCACACCTTCCACCTGTAATAAATGCACATAAAATGGTTCAGCAAAACAAGTATGCACTTTTCTATTTGAGAAGGATTTGTACAAACCAATTGATGTGATTGCTGGCATGTATCAGGTTATGGGATTGGTCCTGAAGTCTGTGGGTTTACTTGAATGTACAGTCAAGGTTTGCGGCCTTCATCTGCAAGCAAGGAAGAGTACTGCAAAATAAACTGACATATATAGCTATGTAGTGCTATACTGAGTGATTTGAACCAAAATCTGTCTAATAATAATTCAGTGAAATTCAGGAATGTCTTTGGCACTCAACATTAGTAACAAGTAATTATCTCCAGCTAAGATGAAATGAGGGTCAAGCCTGATTCTGGCTATTAGAGCTGGAGTATTACTTGCTTTATTGAACATGTTAATTTAAAGCTGCATTAGGAAAAGATGAAAAAAGAGATTCTCCAAAGTGAATTTCTTAGTGACTTTTATGAAAGACTGGTTACAAGTTGTTTTTAGAAGTTAAAGTAAGGTTTTTTACAGTTAACTATTTGTATGTTTGTGGATGGACACGAGTGGCCCTAAATTGATAGTAGTTGACAACTTCTGGGGTTGAACTTGGTAACTCACATTTAGGGCCCTTAAATGAAAGATCTCATCTCTTATTGTGAAATAGTGACACCAGGTTTATAATTCAGCATTTTGTAAAATTCATCAGAATGGTACATACAGGAGAAAGATCATACATATCCTGCTGTCTTACTCTGATTTGTCTTAGACTGGTAAAATTGTAAATGACGTCACTTAGTGTGACTTAGTCTGGCCATGCCATCATGGAATCACTGTAACTGGGAGTGATGGGTAACGCCATCTGTATCTTTTGACTTCTGCCCCTGACTATTATAAATACTATAATTACTGCCCATCCCTTCTTTGATGCCTAATTTTGTTAGTTCTTCCTTATCGATCAGGACATACTCCTGACTGACATTGCTGTGACTCAGTACTGCAGCACAAGCAGATGCTGGGGCTTTCCTGCCCGTTTCCTTTACAACAGGACTCTTTACCAGTACAGTGGTCGTCTTTATCTGTGTTCTTCTCAAAACCTACAGATACTTTTTGCTCAACTCTCGTAGAAGCTGCTTTTGCTTTGGAGAGGGATGTGAAGCGCTTCCCCCACCGCTGCTGTGGGCCCAGAAGCCCCACTTAAGCCCAACCTGAGGCCATCAGTCCCTGCCCCGTGACACTGACCCCAGCACCACAGGAGTGCCAGTCTCCAGCTCTGCCACGGCACCAGTCCAGCCCTACCCTGCCGAGCTGGGCCCAACCCACAGGCTGACGTCCTGGCCCAGACTTGGGCTGTCCTTGTCCCCATGGAGGTGCCCCCGGAGCCCCCGGCTGCCCTGCCCCGGGCTGGTGGGACGGGCCCTGGCTGCCAGGCCCTGCCCTGCCGGCCCTGTGGGGAGCCTCCACCGCCCCTGGGCCCCATGGAGCTGCCGGCTCTCACAGCTCCCTGTGGCACAGACACCACGGTAGCCTGGGAGAATTGGCGCCTAATAATCCAGTATAATTCAGTATTTCATTGATTTAGAATCCTGATCTTGCAGTGATATCAGCATGTTAGTCATCGTCAATCGGAGGGGATCAGGCTGTGCAGAACAATATTGCTGTTTGAAGCAGTTTAAAAACGTTCAAAAGTTTGATATGAAATTATTTTCTTCAGTGAGGAGAGTGCTGCAAACCCTGGCTGATGGATTGTGTGACTAAGCCAATTTCTCTCCTATATGAATACATTAACTGTGATGATAATACCCTGGGAAATCCAGAGGCCTGGTTCTTCAAAAGTAGTTAGATGAAAATTCTCATTCATTTCAAATAGATTTAAGTGTCTGTGTGTTTTAAAGATCTAGGCCAAAATATTTTAAAATCCACTACATTAAACAGGAATTATGGAAGTTACGTGTGTGACTTCTAAGAGTGACTCTGTCTTAGGTGAATGTATTGGTTAGCTATTCATCACTGCCGTAGTTCTGACCTAACTCTTTCTGTCCTAACTCTTTAAATTAGTGTTTGGAGGTTTGTTATAATTAATCAATTTTTCATAACGGTAAATCCAAATATAAAAATATATTCTCAGTTATTTACATTCCTTTCTCCTAGCACACAAAAAAGTGTTTTAGAGTATGGATTTGCATCAGGATAATTCACAGAGCTGAGTTTGTTTCAGGGCTATTTGCTTCCTCCCAGACTCTCTTGTAAAGTAGCCAAGTAATATTATGGATATTGTGATCTTCTGGCAAATTGTTTGGGTCAGGGCAACTTGGTACTGGGCAGTGGGTTAGTGGGTCATGGGTGTAAGTTAGGATTGCAGGAGGCATTGCCTAAGAGTGCAACTGGAGATAACAGTCCTCAGTGCTAGGGACAGCACAAAGGTTTCAATAAGTTTCCACATTCCATAGAGCTGTTGAAGAAATCTAAGCAGAACAACAAAGTATGTGTGATTGTCCTAGCACATCACAGACTGTTCAGAAGCATCCTGTTTCAGCTTGGAGGAAAAAACGTACACGTATGTTGGTGCGACAGCAGAATGTTTCAAATATGTTGGTGTCTGGGGTATATCTGGCCATAGTAGGGAAAGGTGTAGTATTTTTACATTAAAGATAGTTTTGTTTGTATTCATTTTGGCGTTTCAGAGGAATGTTTCTTTCTGGATAGCAGGTAGGATTGTTCTGTCATAGAATCCTAGAATGCTTCGGGTTGGAAGGGACCTTAAAGACCATGTGATTCCAACCCCCCTGCCAGGGGTAGGGACAACTTCCACTAGACCAGATTGCTCAAAGCCCCATCCAACCTGGCCTTGAACCCTTCCAGGGATGGGGACATTTCAGATTTACTACTAGATACTCTTGTCCGAGTGCCTGGCCTCCAGAGGTCTGTTGCTTTCCTGCTCAGACAGTTTTACATGGTAAACGTTTGGGTTTTTATCAGCACTGACAGGAAGCAGGCAGTCTGCTGCTCTGTCTATACATTAAATTGTATTCTGAAAATGGAAATATTTGGAACATAAATGCTCTGAATAAATATTCCAAGCAGCACAGTGATACAAAGCAGCAAAAATAATAAAAATCCTAGGCTCAGACTTGCAAAGTGATAACTCTGTTGAAAGCACCTCATAACTGTGGGTCTATTTCCATCTTCTATAATTACGTGATGCCGAGAACTATTAGTGGATAGTCTGTATGTGAAGTCCCTGAGGAGGGCATCAATGAGAAGTTTCTTTTGTGTTGACAGTGGGTGCTTTTGATATGCAAACAAAAGATAATTGTTTTTTAATGCATTTTTTTATCAAGAACCCTATTTTCCACATTTCTGTTAAAATATGCCTTCTTTTGTTTGGACTGGTCTGCATGCAGTTTTTACTCTATTATGTTCACATCCCTAATGGAAATAGTCATCTTCTGCCATGGGCATAGATGTATAGCGTCAAGATACCTTATCCTAGAAATGCTCTTTGTTATTGTTTTCCAAGACTAGTTTATCATGGAACAAACACCTTCATACCTGTAAGTCTGCATTCACACTAAAACAATTTACTGCTTTAATTTGCTTTTATAATTAAAGTGATGTGACTTCTGCATGTGGATTATATTTCAGTGAACACATTGCTTTTGAAATACTTTTGAAGATATCCATCTTATTCCTAACATGTTTGTGTATAATCCTACCTCTCGCTAACAGTAGTCTATTATATGTATCTAAGTCCCTGATCGTGCATTGTATCCTCAAGTCATTTAGCCTTTTCTATGTTCATAATGATACCACTGACCCCTCTGAGGCAATTCCTTGAAAGGAGATAACAGTTTTTCCCATGCCCTTGACCAGTACACTGACGGCTGTGTTCAGCTCTCCTGAGGACACTGTTCTGTTTCCCTAAGGAATGTGAAAAAGTAATTTCCCCAGATAACAGCCAAAAACCCAATTAAGCTTAGATTAAAGAAAAGGAGGATTTATTGGTGTTTTATGGAATAGAGAGAGAAGGAAAATAAAAGATAGGAGATATTAAATTGCCTGAAGTGGAGACACACAATGTCCAGTTGCTAGCATTACTCTTCAGCTTACAGAATAGTTGGTGGATTTTTAGTTGGTTTAGCCATATAACAGTGAAACATCATCTCTCCCACAGCCCAAAGCCATGTCTGTCTTTTTCTGTCAAAGCTGGAAAGACTGTGACATGCTGTCTTTGAAACATCGTGTGTGTGGCCAGAAAACCCCCCTCAGTGACTAGGTCTCTGAATTTGATGCGAAGGTGTCAGTAGTTAAAAAGCATGTTTATTTCCCCAGTGGGGTGCTAAAATACATGGAAATTGGACCAAGTATACAAGATTTTAATTTCCATTTTCCTGGTACATTGTATTTTAGCATGATTTTTGTAATGCCTAACCTACAATATATTTCACATCTCATTGTGGTCTTCCAAAGGATCCATTGTCTTCTGATCACCTATTTAAATGGAACACTGGAAACTTCCTAGCTTGAAATACAAGAAAACAAATTATTTGCGTATCTTTAATTAACCCTCTCTTTGTTTAGATTAAGATTGCCTTCAGTAACTGTCAGGTTTCTCGGCCAGTTGAATAAACAGCTTTGTGTATGCATTTCAATTACTGTACTTTTGTATTGCTAATGAGAGTAAGCAACAGTTTCTTGGAGGCAATCTTAATTTAGCAATTTCATTCACATTTTTATACAGGTACAGTATTTCAGCTATGTAATTAATGGTGCCATCTCAGCTTTAGAGGTGGATAGAGAATTAAAAATCAGCATGACAAATACATCAGGTATAATTCAAATTGTGAAGCCATGTTAATTATTTTCATACTGCAGAGTCCCAAACTGCTTTACAGAGCATATGCAGAATGTACAAAGTACAGACCATTCTGTCCTGAGAAAGAAGCAGTCAGGTGGACAGCATCTGACTCAAGAAGGTTTAGTCATGGACAGAACACGAATCTTGTGAAAAAGATGTGCCATCTTCATTAGTGGGATCAGGCAGGACTTTGGGGCTTTTATGGCTTATTAGAAGGGTTTCCTCATGAACTGAGTAAGCATCACAATGTGATGGGTTGAGCTTACCTGTATTATTAATATAGCCAAATTCCTACCAAAACCAATGTTTACATGGACAGTTGCATATTTTGAAGTTTCAGCAGGCAGAATGCTCTAAAGGCAAAGTTGTGCTCTGACTGACAGCTGCAAAAGCAGTGGGATAAACTGTAGTAGGATGGTTTGTAAATGAGCCTTAGGTCTTTTGTAGTTAGGCAGACGAAACTTGATTATAAATAATTCTCATGAGATTTTTAAAAGTAGTGTTCAGCTTTTTGGCTAGATTACTTCAAAGAGGACTTCAGAGCTACTGCACCAGGAAAGCAACCGGAGTTTTTCCAGGGTCAAATGGTAAAACTGCATCAGGGAAGGTTAGAGGGATGCATTTGCAAGTCAAGAAGACATTGAAGAGGATCTAATTATAGGCTTAATCGCTGTAGGTAATGACAATTCAATCTACTATATTTAACATAGCCTAGATAATATAACTGAGGTCATCCAACGAACGAATCAACAAATCCAAAACAGATTTTCAGGAAACGTTTGGAAAGGAATGGAGTCTTAGACCCACTGAAGCCAAGAGTTTTATCAGTGAATCAAGTCTTTTAGCAGAGCCAGGATTTTACTCTACGTATAGAACCGTGGCTTTCAAAAAACATCTTCAATTTAAATTTCTAGTAATATGTATGCTTAGCATTTTTCTGGATCGATGCCCATTACATGCTTTGATTTTTAGAACTGGAAGAGGTGAGCTAGGGTGCTGTGGTCCTATTCCCAAATCCATCACTGGCTTGCTCGGTGACTTTGGCTAAGTCACATGTGAATGTTTATGGTCATTTGCTCCAGAGTCTCTCCACATCTAAACTACCAATCTGTCTTCATAAAAAGATTAAATATCTATGATGAATAGTGCTATATAAGTGCAATAACTTGATGTTTTTAAGGAGGAGGCAAATAAGGGCCAGTAAAAGAGTTGACTAGGTCAGTGAATGTAGCTATATACTCTTCATTCCTAGTTGTCCATATTTGTAGTTCAGAAAGGCGGAAACAATGTGGTATTAATTCATGGTCTATAAAACAAAATCACATTTTTAGTCTTGCATTTCCATCGGTCTCATTTTTATGAACTTTGCAGTTGTGTTTCACTTGGGATGTGTTTGGCTGCTTGACAAAGTGACTGGAGATTTATAATTCCTTATTAGTAACTCAGGGCTCTAAAGGGAATAACAGAGTACTTATTTACTTTTCTAGGTCAGACTCATGATGTAGGAGTTTAATGAACTTCTGCTAAACAGGAATTGCAGCAGAATTAAAATCTCAGAGTGCATATGTCCAATAAGGTTATTCGTCTTTTTTTCTATAGGTTAGATATTTTTTCCTTGTGCAGGGCTGTTTAGGCTGCACTTTCTAAGTAATCAGCAAAGGATATGGGACTGTCATATAGAACCTGGTATTAGTCAATGCACTGATGTGATTTTGCTCTGAAATTACATTATGTCAGATAACTGTATTTATATATCAGGGTTCGGGGCAGTGAGATCCCAGTTCAAACGTGCTGAAAAAGAGTTTGTGATTCATGTTAGCAGCTAAACTATTGCGGCAGTTTTGATGCCTTTCAGATATTGTTTGAATCAGTAAAGTGGGCACTTCCCTATAATGAACACGTTCGAATCTCTGTTCAAGAGAAACAGTGCTGTATCTATGCTTCTCTGTAAATGTGAAGGGAATATAGTGCTTCATATTCTCACAGGAGATATCCATTGGGATTTACTTGAAGTTACAAAATTAGTGATGGAGATAAAGATGTAAGGAAGAAATACAAAAACATGTTACATAACCACAGCAATGTTTTTTACTGGGCTTGTATTTCAGGAAATAATATCTGTTCTTTACTGAAAAGAAGAGTTTTTCTCACATTCAGAAATGTCTGTGAATCAACTC
The DNA here is from genome assembly GCA_013399475.1 of Chauna torquata. Classification (NCBI taxonomy): domain Eukaryota; kingdom Metazoa; phylum Chordata; class Aves; order Anseriformes; family Anhimidae; genus Chauna; species Chauna torquata. Next base: position 68,400 of record VXAL01005716.1, read on the forward strand.
TGTAAAACACAATATGAAGATCCTAAATATTTCAGTAGACACTGGTTAAGCCTTGGAGGTATATCTGTGCATGCACATAAAATGCCAAATCTCCATACTTTATGCAGTATTTAGTAAATATATACCCATTGACATATGTTTAAGGTAATATACAATTACCTGGACAAAAAAAAAAAAAAAAAAAAAGAAAAACAAAGACATAATAGGAAACAGTGAGGGAGGGGGTATGTCTTAAATATGCTATCTTCAAGCTCATTCATGTCTCTGAAGAAACACCTTCCTTCATGCTGACCTAAATGCTGATACTTAAATAAGTTCCTGAGGCCTTTTCTCAAAAATCAGAGATCAAGGTCACCTTTACAAAAAAAGAAACAAACAAAAACCCACATCTAATCCTCAGCCAAACAAGAAGGTCCTCTGTTTTGCTCTGAAATGTAGCCTGGTGGTTAGAATGCTTATTGAGCACGCGGAAGGCAAAACCCTAATGTCGTCTTGATCTGAGGTGATTTGCAATTCTTTCTCTGAGGATATGGCCCTAATCTCCAAACTACAAACTAACTTGAGGGCCACAGTACTTTGTACTTCTTGTTGCAATTATACAAGGCACAAAGAATCATAGAATCATAGACTGGCTTGGGTTGGAAGGGACCTTAAAGATCACCTGGTTCCAACCCCCCTGCCATGGGCAGGGACACCTGCCACTAGATCAGGTTGCCCAGGGCCCCATCCAACCTGGCCTTGAACACCTCCAGGGATGGGGCATCCACAGCTTCTCTGCGCAACCTGTTCCAGTGCCTCACCACCCTCATAGTAAAGAATTTCCTCCCAACATCTAATCTAAATCTCCCCTCTTTTAGTTTAAAACCATGCCCCCATGTCCTATCACTGTCTGCCCATGTAAAAAGTCACTCTCCATCTTTTTTTATAAGCCCCCTTTAAGTACTGAAAGGCCGCAGTGAGGTCTCCCTGGAGCCTTTTCTTCTCCAAGCTGAACATCCCCAGCTCTCTCAGCCTTTCTTCATAGGAGAGGTGATCATCTTCATGGCCCTTCTCTGGACCAGCTCTAACAGGTCCACATCCTTCTTGTGCTGGGGGCCCCAGACCTGGCTGAAGCACTCCAGGTGGGGCCTCACAGGGGCAGAGCAGAGGGGGACAATCACCTCCCTCGGCCCGCTGGCCACACCTCTGCTGATGCAGCCCAGGATGCAGTTGGCCTTCTGGGCTGCAAGCATGCACTGCTGGCTCACATCGAGCTTCTCATCCACCAGAACCCCTAAGTCCTTCTCTGCAGGGCTGCTCTCAATGAGTTCTTCTCCCAGTCTGTACTCATGTCTGGGACTGGACTTGCTGAACCTCATTAGGTTCAAGTAGGCTCACTCCTCAAGCTTGTCCAGGTCACTTTGGGTGGCACCCTTCCTTCTGTTGTATCAACTGCACCACTCAGCTTGGTATTGTCTGCAAATTTACTGAGAGTTCACTCGATCCTACTGTCTGTCATTGATAAAGATATAAAACAGCACCAGTCCTAAGGCAGATCCCTGCGGGACACCACTTGTCACCAGCCTCAACCTGGACATAGAGCCATTGACTACAACTCTCTGGCTGTGGCCATCCAGCCAGTTCCTTTTCCACCAAATAGTCCACCCTTCGAATTCATCTCTCTCCAATTTAGAGACAAAGATTTTGTGTGGGACCGTGTAAAAGGCCTTACAGAAGACCAGGTAGATGACATCGGTTGGTCTTCCCTTGTCGCCTGATGCAGTCATTCCATCATAGAAGGCCACCTGATTGGTCAGACGGGATTTGCCCTTGGTGAAGCCATGCTGGCTGTCTCGGATCACTTCCTTGTCTTGCATGTGCCTTAACATAACTTCCAGGAGGATCTGTTCCATGATCTTCCCAGGCACATAGGTGAGTCTCACCGGTCTGTAGTTCCCTGGGTCTTTCTTTCTTCTGTTTTTAAAAATGGGAGCAATGTTTTCCTTTTTCCAGTCACCGGGGACTTCATTTGACTGTCATGACTTTTCAAATATGATGGCGAGTGGCTGGGCAACTGCATCAGCCAGTTCCCTCAGGACCCTGAGATGCATGCCATCAGGCCCCATAGACTTGTAGGTGTTCAATTTCATCAGGTGGTCTCGAACCTGCTCTTCACTTACAGTGGGAGGGACTTTGCTCCCCCAGCCACTGCCTAAAGGTTCAGGGACTCGAGAGACATGGGAAGCCTGACTGTCAGTGAAGACCAAGGTGAAGAACTTGTTGATTACCTCAGCCTTCTCTGTGTCTGTCATTACCAGTTCTCCCTTCTTGTTTATCAGAGGGGGCACACTCTCCTTGCCTTTCTTTTCTGACCAGTGTACCTACAGGATCCCTTCTTGTTATTCTCTGCATCCCTTGCCAAGTTCAGCTCCATCTGTGCCTTGGCTTTCCTGATCCCATCCCTACACCTCCAGATGGCATCCCTGTACTCTTCCCAGGCCACAGGTCCCTGCTTCCACTGCCTGTGCATTTCCTTCCTACACCTCAGTTTGACCAGCGGGTCGTTGCTCAGCCATGCCGGTTTCCTGCCTTCCCTGCTGGATTTCTTACACGTGGGAGGGAGAGCTCTTGCGCTCTAAGAAAAGTGTCCTTGAAGAGTTGCCGGCTCTGGTCAGTGAACTGATCACTGAACTGAGCCAACCGCACTGTGAGCTGAATGTTGGGGAGAGCATGGTTTCAACCCCGGCTCGTCTTTCTGCATATTATCCAATGACCATTTTATGTACAATTCATGAAAGTCCTTGGAGCATCAAATAGCTTCTTTAGCCTTCAGGCAACCATGCTATACAGTCTCTGTTTACCATTTCTTCCAGTCATTCATATTAGATATTCTTTTTCTTTGAGTGCTGTAAGTGATAGAAAGGAGTCCTGAACTTTGAATTCTTTTTCTGCCTTACTCCTCATCAACCAAGTTGCCAACTGGCAGAGAGTGCAGAATCCTAATTACTCTTTATGGTATGAAAAAGAGTAAGAACCCAGTTTGACATTTGGTGCTAAGAGTTATTTGGAAGAAAAACAAAACAGCCTTTTTATTAAATAAATTTTATGTGAAAGAGAGGAAGGAGGGATTTTATATTTGCTATTCTGGTTTTGACCACTGAATGCTTGGCTCGAAAGCAATAAAGTACCATTACCCCTGCTTGTAAAAAGCACTTAGGAACCAGAACTGCTGGTTCTTAAGTGCTTTAAGGTTAAACTTTCGAGGCATTACTGGTCAGTCTGATTTTGTAGGTGGTCAGTGGGAGGATCAAGTGTATTTTTTCATTGGTTTTTGTTTGTTAAAAAGAAAGGCTAAAGAAATGGAAATTTCTAGAGCCTTTGAGGGGAATGCCTTATCAAAATGGCAGTGGGGGCTGTTGGCATCTTAACAGGAATAACTTTGTCAGTGCCACTTTTGGTAGCAAAGGGAGGAAATCAGAAAGCAGATCTTTGCTAAGGAGACCTGTAGGTGGTGAGAGAGGAGAGTAGGTGTAATCGCGGACTGGCACAGTTGTTCTTGAAGAGACTGTAATGTAGAAGTGTTTGTACCCATAAATCTGGTAGAATTTGGCTTGATTGCAAAAGGGTGATGCAAGTTGTCTAGTACAAAGCACTTCTTTACCCTATAGCTATATCCCTGGCAGGACTGCTTTTTTGGCATAATATACTTGTTTTGCTATGACAATAACGTCCCCCTTGAACAAAAATAACCTAAGAATGAGAAAGGCTGAATATAGAGGAAGAGTGTCTCTTTTTCTCTTTGGGAGGGGGTCAATAGAGACAATAATATTATGATAGCATTTCTATTCTATTCATTAATGTGGATTTTTTTTTCCCACTAAATATATGAACTACCTTGAAAACTGGGTCAACTTAAACGTTGTCACAAATGCTTATCATCATGTGTATATTGCTGCATACCTGTCACAGTCAGCAGTTGGAACAAATTTTGCAAAGAGACTGGGATAAAAGGTGAAGCTCAGCAGGATTATTGGCTGTGAAACAATCACACTCTTGCAGTTTGTCTTCTGTGAAAGAAAGGAGATGAGACAAAATTGTGTTTAATACAGATAAATACAAATAGGTTTGGTTTTTGCTTTTAAACTGATACTTTTGTTAGTCTAATTTATTTGCATACATTTGGCAAATACAGTTTCCCATGGTGGATTATTCTTGCTGCTTAAGAGACTGACTTTATTGACATATCTAGACATGGCAACTCACTGGAAATTGCCGGAAACCATTGAGAGGGTGGACGTCCTTTAAATGAAATTAGCTTCAGTGTAATAATGGGATTGTTGGTGATAAATTACAATATCACATACTTACTGCTAACCAAGGAAGAGCTTTTTAGATGATTCCCTTTCTTTTATTTTTTCAAAATAAAGTTACAAGGAGAAAAGCCATGATGTCCTCTCATGGCAAATCTTTGCTCCAAAAACTGCCAGTGATCATAGTTTGCTGTAGCAAACCTAGGATTTGTGCCAGGGAGCAACAGCATCTCATCCTAGTTGAACAGTCCAGTCAGACTCGGGAACTAGCAGCGTGTGGGATTGATGTGCTCATGTGTTACACACAAGCAGGTAGCTTGTCAGCCTGGACAGAGGAAAGTCGGGCTCAAGCCTGTACTTTCCTCACTGTGTTAACACAAGCTGAAAGTGCCCCCTGAGACAGATCATAAACTTTCATATGTGGGCAGGAAAGCGTTAGGGACCAGTAGTTAAAGTTCAGGCTAGCTCTGCAGCTAAAGCTTGCCCTAGGAGTAAGTAATTCTAATCTGCATCTGTATCCATTCAGTCCTTGGCTTTGTCACTGACAGCGCCATCGGGATGTTCGAATGCAGTGGTGGCTTTGTGATGGAAACCAGTCTTACTTACTAAGAAGGTGACTCATTCTTTTGGGATCAATTTTTAAGGCAGCTTGTAACATCTCTCTCACTTGGCATGAAGGATTTTGCTGAGTGTTTCAATGAGATGGTTACAATCTCACTTAAATTAAAAAAAAAAAAATTCTTTTCATTCACATTGTTGCTGTGAGAGCTGCACATGAGTGCCAAGAACTGGACAGAGTCTGAAACTCAATAAATTCACTCTCCCAGGGTGAGCAGAAATTTTGCCTTTAAGATGGAGTTGAAGAGTTGCTGGCTTTTTCTCAGGAGGAAGGCAAGAGTGTAGAGGAAAAGAGTGGTCCAAATGACCTTACTTTTTGCTAGGACATATGGCAGGTGCCTCCTTAGTGGCCTGTTCTTCAGAAGGAGAAGTGGAGGGGAAGCAGCACAACAGAGTCTTTTGCTAAAGTGTGAAGAGTAAAGCAAATATAGGCTCAAGTGCTTCCGTTTGAGAGGGAGGGAGTAGGAACAGGCTTGCTGGAACATATGTGGCTTGTCTGGGTGTACTGGGAGGAAGCCAGGAGCAGGATGACCAAGTAGAGGGGATTTGCTGTGATACTGAAGGCCTGTTACGCTGCAGAAACTTTGTGTATACAAGAAGTTTTCACTTTTTGCTGCAGAACTGATTTTGGAAAGCAGAGGAATATGCTAGGCTTAGTTAGTTAGCACCTGAAGCATTCCCTGATGGGAATCCTGACTCTAACATTGTTAAATATGAGAATATGATGCAACACTTTGCAGTTAGGACTACTCAGAACTCCTGGGTAGAGAGCAGAAATAGATTAAGCAACAATATCTCAGTTGTGAAAACTACAGAAGTTGAAAGTGAGCATCCATGACCATTCTTCGCACATTCCCTGAATCGCAGAATCATAGAATTGTCTAGGTTGGAAAAGACCTTCAGAATCATCAAGTCCATCCATCTGTCAGACTGACAGGCCTTTAATTCCCTGGATCCTCCTTCCTACCCTTCCATATGACAGCTTTGGCCAATCCAAGTCAAACAATCAGAAAGTGTGTCCAACGAATACATTAGTTTAAATATAAACACTAGTATTATATTTGGAGTTTATTTTTTCCTTTGCTTTTGAAGTTTCATCGTGTACTTAACGTTACACTTTGCAGTTTCTCAGCCATTCTGAGAAACTTACTCTACTTTAATCCCGCCACTCTCAGAGTTGGAGATTTAAGAAAAACATGCAGTATTATGAAAAATATTATGAAATTTTAACAATTGGCAAACATGGTAACAAGAATAAACAGATCAATCTAAGACTACAATATGCAGTAACTCACCCTTTTCTGTTGGTGATGCCTGAGTCAAGAAAAGCTTGATGTGATCACCAGAAGGAAAGTCGTTTACTAAGGTCCAGAATAGCTTTTCATTTCCATGGTCATAAGCAACCTCCACTATATTCCCAAGAGAATAAAAAACCTAGAATGTAGACCCCAAACTTGTAAATACATTGAAGTTACCAAAATATGCTTTATTAAAGTAATAGCTATATAGGTCTTCAACAAATGATGAATGCATACAGAAAACACATTTTAGTAGCAATCTATATGCTGTGGTTTATCCATACAAAGTCTTTGGTAACCTTATGCAGATAGCAAATGCAAAATAAAAAAAGTCTGAAATCTATAGCATGCCCAGCTGATTTGTATAACATTCTAAAATTCACATTCACATTCTGTAACATCTTAAATTTTTGATGTGCTCCCTTCATCCTTCAAAATGAATTTCAGGGATGTTTCAAATGAGTTCTTAATTTACCAGATGTGCTTCATTTATGTGGTATCATTGCAATGGCATATATGTGGCACAGAGATTTATCCTAGAAAATAACGATATGCTGGGGACTTAGCAACCATGAGAGAAAGGGAAAAACACTGGAAAAAATAGTGAGTGGAGAAGCTTGGTGCAAAGGAAGCAGCCTGGATTTGAGGGAGAATTCAGTGATGTCAGCCTGCCTTTGAAAGCTTGCTGAAGTGTGTTAGCTGGAAACCGAGTTGTAAAGAGGAAATTTAATCTCCTCCTTAAAGACAGCAAAATTTAGCTGATGCTGGATAAAGGGGAACCTCCTGTGATGCTGTATGGCTAATTTTCACAGAGAAAGTTTAATTCTTTTAGATAGTGCAAGACTGCATTTACCGCTTTAGTAAATTGCAATTGCTGCTTGTGAAAATCCATTCAGTAAATGTTATTTTGGAGGGTGTTGGCATCTTATGCAGTATTGAGGCTTCTTTATCCACTTTTCACCTGACCTGCTGAACAATTGCAAGTTTTCCTCCATGCAATAAGCTTTATCTGAATAAAAAAACCCTACCAATTGTTAATAAAATAATCAGATAAGAAAAGGCATGGTATTAAGATGAATGGATACTATGTGGAAAATTATTCAAGACAGAAATATTCTGCCTGCAGTTCTATTAATTTTATCAGTGCATATACAGTGCACAATTATTGTATGTAAGAATTGCCTGCACCCACATGCACTATACTGCATGGTATCTACCAGATCTTTGCACTGTAAATAATTTACATTTATTGCCGAGCAGAATCAGAATTTTCCAATCTCAGAGGAAAATAAAGTCCTGTCAGCCCATCGTGTTGTCATTATTACTGAATGCCTAGTAACCATTTCCACAAGTGTAAAAGTCTAGACATCCTAGCTTCTTGGCTGAGATAAGTTGATTGATTCCTGGAGCCAATTTGCTCAAGATGCAACTGTCTTTCTCAAACTTGATGTAGCATTTGCTCTGGGTAAGAAGAACAAAGAGAATGCTAATACTTGTTTGTGCTTTGGGCTAATCTGGAAAGGGTAGAATATTTTATTTTATATTTTATATACCCCCTGCTACTACTCTTGCTAGCAGGGAGAAAAGAGGCATTTTTCTGCAGTGATACTCACAGTGCTTAATTAATACTCACCAGAGCTAAGCCCTGTAGAAAACCATAGATAAAGTTTTTTGTTCTTGAAAAGAAGAGGCTGAGTAACTACTAAGACCCAAAGTGCCATGGATAACTACAGGAAGTAAGCTGTTATTTCTGATGAAGATGGTGCGCTAGCATTTTGTCTATCTGTGGGCTTGCGCTGGTCATTCCGTTCTTTTACTTAGCAGGAACAAAAACATAAAATGTTCCTAGGTGGTGTAGGTGCTGGTCTTCAAATAGGATAAAAAGCCATCATTCAGAGCAGACGAGAGAAAGGTATTTCAATGTGCGGAATGCGCAGAACCTTCCTTCAGACTATACTCATCTGCACATAGCAAATATATGTGTAATTCACATTATAATAAGTTTGTGCATTGCACAAAGCTCGTAGACATCATAAACAAATACTATTGAAGGAGTTCGGAGTGGCAATCAGTCCAGCTTGTGTCACTTCCGGAATTGGCAGATCCTGTTGATACAGAGTTGCACAGGAAAGCTGGTTTGACATAAAAAGATATGCCTTGAAGTTGAATACATGGTTTGTGTGTGATACATGGGCTGCCTCTGTAATGCAGATTTCCTCTCTTAAGAAACATTCACATCAAAGTGTTATGCAAACTACTGCACTACAGCGATGCTGCAGCGTGTCCCAGCTATTTCACACACCTGCCGAGCACAGGAGTCGGAAAAACAATCAGCCAGCAAGCGCTAGGATTATGCTGCTACAATATTTTATGCCAATTTAAAAATAAAGACCTGGGATAGGGTTGGTGTAATGTCCAAAGGGAGCCTTTTGTGGATACAAAGCTATGGCATTATGTTTTTAACCTGCTCTCAGCCTAGAACAAAAGATGAACCTGTTTTCCTTGGATTATCTGAGGTGCCACTACCTGGCAAACCAGAAATGTCTTCCATTTATGCACACTAAAGTAAGCACTAAGCAGGGCATGTCTTTATTAGCTCTGGGAAAGAGCTTTCCTATTCTTCTGTTAGCTAAGGCTAAGATTTATTACAACATAGTGTGGGAAGAAATTAGTCACCCGTGATGTAGAGTAGGATATTTTCTCTTTCACGTGGCTTCTCCATTTCTGCTTTCTAAGCCACTGGCACGTTCCTGCATTTTAGATGATGCATTTGCATTTCCAATTTGTACATTTCTCTTTCTGTTTTTGCTGTCTGTTGGCAGATAAGATGGGAATAGGCAGGAGAATTAAGGGTAAAGGTGTTGAGTGCAGCCGAGGCTGCAGCAGAACCGTTTGTGGGGAGATGGTGTCTGTAGACACCACTACGGCACTATGGAACTGTGTCCGTGCATGTGAGCTAAATGTAGAAATGCCAAGGTACTCAAAAAGGGCCCAATTTGCAAGTCAAGTGTCACGTTTTGCACTAATAACTGGTTTGTATTCCCAGTTAACACCATTTGTGTCTGAGATGGAAAAGTATGTGTAGTGTCCCTGTTCACTAGCCGTTCAGACTTGGGATTGCAATGTAAAGTACAATGTCGAGCAGCGCCTCGCCTCGTCTCTTTTACAGCTTTGGAACAGCTTCTTACACACCCGCCGTGGGGCTGGGTGACAGCAGTAAAGAAGCCCCTACCTCTTCGTATGCCTTAACAGCAGATTGTCTGGTCTACAGAGCTTTGCTGCATCAAACCTAGATTAAATTGCTTTTAAGAATCACAGGGTGGTGATGGTGCTCTTAAACAGGAGCTGCTATTAAAATGTCGGCGCTGATGTCAGTCACCACAGAGTACCTGGGTTAGCGCTGCTTCCCCAGTACCGAGACTGGAAAACAGACAGGCTGCTACTTAAAGTGAACTATTGTAAATGAGGAGCACAGATTTAATCCCTTTTGGTGTGCTTATTATCCATATGTAAGATTAAAAGTGTATGTTGTATTACTTCAGGAGTTGCACTGACCTCTAGATTTCATGCTTCTGGATTTTACTACTTCTTATATACCGTTATGTTTTTATTCTGTATTTTGGCAATATTGAGGCTTATGTGAAAGATATAAAGTCACAGATAACGTGGTAATTTTCCATTTTATGACAACATTAGGGCTTTGACTTGTGAGCACTGTGCAAAATGTCTGATATTCATATCTTAACTAATTATTCAATCAAAGATTTGGCAGGTCAGTCAATGGGAACGATGTACGATGGACTGGAATTGATCACACTTCATTTCCCATCAATTGGCAGAGCAAATGGTAGCTCAGATGATAAGTTAGGATCATTGCCAGTCATTTCTGGGCTCATGCCTTCAGCTTTTTCTTTTTCTTTTTCTTTTTCTTTTTATCTTCTTTTTTTTTTTTTTTTCCAAATGAGAACCCCCAGACTGTTTGAGTGTCCTCTGATGTTGGTGACTAAAGCAATGCAGAGCTTTTGTAGCCTCTGAGGGACGTGAGGCTATTTCTGGTTCCATAATTGATGCTGCTGCATAGTCCTATAATCACCTAACCTTATTGAATTGTCCCCGTGTGAAGATTTGATTTCAAATTTAGTAATCGTTATGCATCATTTATTTTCACATAGATTACAAGTTCAAGATAGGATTTCACCCCAGAGCTCTTTGAATGTTATGCTCTTCACTTTTACTCTTTTTGCATATGCTTGTGACACTTCCAGCTTTGGTGATTTACTAGCAATTAGTAGGCTTCCATGACAGATTTATTGTAGCCTTTCAAAGAGTGATGAATCAGGTATGTGACTACAAAGAAGTGGTTCTCTAGGACTTTTATTTAATACAGGGACACAGAGTTAGATCCCATGAAGAGCTTTGATGCCTAAAGCAGGACTTAGCCCAACTAAAGCCCCTAAACCCAAATGTAAAATTGCAGTTTAAAAAAGTCTTCGTTTGGCTGTTGCCTAACCTCAGAAGCACGTAAACCAACTGGCTGTTTCCTCATCTGAATTTCAAGTGATCCTGATGCCTTCAGTTCTTTTTCTGCGTCTGCCAAAATCTTTGCCTGCTTCCTGCATGGGCTGGTCAGGGTCTGGAAATGAGAATTTCTCTCTCGCAAGGCTGTGCCCGGCGAGGCAGCCCTACCCGGAGCCACCCGGGCGGCCTCGCCCCGCCAAATGCAGCTGGAAGGGCCGGTGCCGTCTGCCCGTCGGGGTTCTTTCTTCCCACCGCCGCTCTTCGGGGGGAAGCTCCTACTTGGAGCGTGAGGGTTTCTGCATGCGTTCCGGTTTCTAGTGTTGCGTTGTTTTGGTCCTGTCAGAAAGGAGACTTTCCATTTAGGTTTTGGGTTATGGATTGATTCCTTTGTAAACAGTGAATATTAAAAAACAATCTAGTTGTGACAGAACTGAATGTTTTTGTATTAACAAGCTTTCCTTTGAAAATATATTGATCTGTTCTTTTTATTTGCTTTCCCAGATGTCTGTTGCTCAATACCAATTGAAAAAAAAATCTGATTTCTGTTGTGAAATTGTCCCATGCTGAACAAATACACATCGAACTAAAATAAACTATTTTAATAACTTATTTTTTTTAATTAAATGCAAACGTGGCATCCATTGCAGTCTTTTAAAGCAAACAAAACCTCCAATGTGTTTAGCATGTTAAAAAGAAGATTTGTGCTGTGTTCACGATGTTATACAATAATTAAAAAGGAAACCAGTTAAGCCTTCAGAACCTGTCCTGTTCTATAGGATGTAATTAATTTCTGTTTAATTATAGTAGGGCTGTGGTGTGATTATTATTTTTTTGAGGGTAGAAATTCTGGACGGTTGCAATTTTCTGTTTTGGGAAGCAGAACAAATGGCAGAAAGGGAAAGGTTTTAACCACACTGCGGCTGTAGTGAAATGCTGACGCGTCTGTAAAGTTTGGCTGCTCTTTTCTGGATTTCCAGGACGCAGGCTCCTCCTGGCCGTGCCGTGCTAACAGAAGCAGCGGTTTCTCCCAGGAGGATGTGTTGGTTTTCCCTCGGACGTGCAAATAGGCAGACCTGGCACAGTACAGGCAATACCATGCTTGAGGTGGAATGCAGTGTGTTTTAGGGTGCCAGGGTGCCGGATGTCTTCAAGGGCTCTCCCTTGTGAGCGGCATGGACAACCATCTCACAGCGCCTGCGACTGGGCACGCCGAGTCAGGATTATGCTCTCATGCCATCTCCTGGCAGAGTCTGTCACCGTGCTCGCCTCTCCGCGCCGTGTCCCTTCTGCCCCGTCCTCTGCGCTTGTATTTGTCCCAGCACGCCAGCCCTGTGAGATGAGCAGTGGGGCCGCGGGAGGCCTTGCTGGGGCACGGCGGGGATCGGAGAGGACGGTGCTGGTATAGGAAGTGCGCGGGGCCTGGCTGGGGATGCTGAGGCTGCGGGGTTCAGGTGTCGCACCCGCGCAGCGTGCATGCGGTCGCGAAGGTGGACGCAGCTGCTGTGCTCCGAGGGCACGCCAAGAGTTGGAAGCGTCGGGCAGATCCTGAGAACTACTGGGCACTCGCGGACGCGCGGGCAGCAGAAAAGTGGGTGCCACCTCTCCCTGCCAGCGAGGCAGTGGGATTTGGCAGCTGCGGGCAGAGTCTCTTGGCCCATCCTGCTGCGGCGTGAAGCAGCCCCAAGGGCCACCCGAGGGCTGTGCAGTACAGACAGGAGGAACTGCCTGGACACGTCGTTGTTCAGTGGAGTGAAGTGGTTACACCTGAGGAGAAGCTGGCCTTTCTAATTCTTTGCTGAAAGATTTCCATCCAAAAAACTGCTGATACATTAGTGTTTCTCCCCTAAAGAAGAAATGGCCCTACCATCTCTCCTGAGATTTGAAACTGTGGCTCTAGAGAGATCTAAATTTGTCAAAAATGCTGTTTAGGTGGGTAAGCACTATTTGAGGCAGTAAAGCTGGAAAGATGACCTACATGTCCAATGCTGAAAAACTTTAGAATATGCCTATTGCTCTGAAGAAACTGTTTAACAGAGGTTCATTCACATGAAACAAGAATTCTGGGCTGCAGCCAGGCATGGTACAGTGACCTGAAAAGTAAGCGTTTGTTACAGAATTCCTGCTGACAGGTATCGGATCTCAAGGCGTTCAGTAATGGTGATTTGAAGGAATGAAAGATTAAGAGAGATTTGAAAGACCTCTGCAGCCTAGCACTTCTTGGTCATGCTGTCAGGTTTTCCTTTTCATTCTTCCACCATCACCCATCTTCCTGTAGCATTTTGGGCTGCATTTTATGTGCATTCAGTGTCACTAAAGAAAGCAATTCCATCTACATATCTTTTTTTTTTTTTCCTGACTTGTTTTTACTTCTCTTTGCTTCCCGTTTCCATTCTGAAATGAATCCAAAGACCGATCCAGTGAAATAGTCCCTTGCACTTCCTCCCCCCAAAAAGGGGAAGAAGTGAGCAGGAACTGTTTAATGCCACTACCAGGTAAAATGCACTTCAAATGACACACACATCATTTTCAAGGAGTGCAATTTAGGACTATTAATGTAAAATAAAAAGCAGATAAAGTGTGTAAAGCACCCATGAATCCCTTGGGACTCTGGTACTCTGCACTTCACCTCTTCCCAGGGAGGCTCGCTGTCTGCTGCTGCTCACTAAAAGATGATCCCTCTTTTCCCGATTTCTGTGGTATCTGTTCTTAAACCTGCCTCTCGCATCTTCTCTGTGGCATGCCCTTCTACAGTTCAAATACCTTGGCTTAATGTGTTGGGTCACTGGATTTGAGTTATACCATCCCCCAGTTTATAGATAAGCTACATCTTTAAGCAAGGAATATTACTGAAGAGTGTTAGCCAAGTGCCTGGGAATTATTCTTCACTCAAATCAGCTGACAGTAAAACATAAATAAAAGCACTTACATGCCACAGCCCTGAGATGGCACAGTTGTAAATGTCTGTGAAATACATAGATATGGAAATATACTTAACTCTACTTCTAGCAAGGTCAAACCCCTCTCTCCTTGTAATTAGCTGACTTGCTATCAGCTCTTTCCTGGCTCGTTTTCTCAAGGATTCCCTCTTCTCATTTGCCCTGCAGCTCAGGGTGCCTTCGTCAGAGAGAGCCCTTCCTTCCTCTCCAGCCAGCCTTTTCCTCTGGTTCCTCCAGAGATACCAGCTAACCCCAAACTTTTTCACAAAGCTTATTTACCCCTAACTTATTCAGAAGATAGCTTTGACATTCCTGCTGTAAATTAAGAGCATCTCATCTCTTTGGGGAATCAAAAGCCACGTTGGCAGACAGAGTGCCACTCAATTGTCTAATTAACCCTTGGTGGTAGGTACATTTCAGTGCTGAATGTTTCCATCCTGTGAGTGTTTAATTTCATATTAACCTGCATACTGGCAAATAGAGTAGATACAAATAGCCCAGTGGGATAAATATGTTTATTTTTGTCTCCTGATCAGGACTCTGATAATAGGAAACAATCATTTGGAGAGACGTGTTTGGAATGCTTGAGACCCTTTTAAAAAAATACCCAAAGCTGACCCCTGAATTCAAGGAGTATTTTTCAAATTTAGTTGTAGTTCAAAATAAGTTAAAAATTATAGAGATAAGTAGTCGCAGATACAGATTTTTAAACATCTGTCTTCAAGATGTTTTCTTGTCATCTGGTTTTAGTCCAAAACTAAATATACAAATGTTTTAGACCAAAACACACTCTCTTTTTCTTGTCTACGTATGCGCAGGGGAGAAAATCCCAGTGATTTTCTACATGCTGTAGCTATTGAATGAAATAGATGTTTTGACCAGTTTTACCAGTTTCAGTACCAGTTTCCAGCATCTGTCTTCAGTGTCAATATGCCAGTAATTATGGAAGCTACCCTGGAATCCTGCTCTGGAGGTAGTACAACGTTGTGGATCGTTGAACGTGATACATCCTCAGAAAAAAACATTTTAAACTCAGAAGCAGTATCTTATGACAAAAAAAAAAAAATCTGCTTTTGTTCTCTAATTTCTGATGTACTGTTACCTCAGAGGGACAGAACTAAGAACCTATAGAGCAGTCTGGGTTAATATAAAATAAACTGATGAGGATTACATGGATCTAGCTACATAAAAATCAAAAGGTCTTGGAGAACACAGTGAGGTTGGACATTTTTGACAGTTTTTGAAACAAAGACCTTTGAAAGCAATAAGAAGCCTGCTTTTTCATTACAGTCGACTTCAACAAGGTAGAGAAATACAAGACAAAATCCATTGTAGCGAAAATTCTCTGTGGGGTCAGTAACTTTCTAATCAGACAGTTGATCTTAAATTTCTTCTGGTCCATCCTAGAGACTCAGCATGCTGTGGTGATGTTGTCGTGTAAAAACTGGGTGCCACTGGAAAGGTTTGCCCGTGTCCTTGCAACTGCTATCACGTTATTGCCTTTTAGAGATATGGCTCTAGTGAGAGTTTAGATGTATTTGGATGAGCCAAAGAGTGTCACAGAACAACACAAGTGCTTTAAGCTGAAAACGTAGGCACAGTCTTTAAGGATCAATGATGCTCACCTTTAAAGCTGGGTTAGATAAAGGAGTGACCCTGTGAAAATTGAAGCTCAAAAAAAACTTGCACAGCCATGACAGGTACAGAGAGCGCAGCTGAGGGCATATTTCCGTGAAGGATTTAGACTGGGAAGAATTGCCAAAACATACCAAAGCAGATGAGAGAAGCTGATGTGAAAACTTTCTGAAGCAAAAATCCAAACCGTCCGCTACCTTTGCTATGGACTGGTGAAATAGTTCCTGTATTTCTGAAATGTTGCTGCTAACAATTTGCATAGTTAAGACACCATGCTTGTTGGTTTATTGCATTTTAGTGCAAGTACTTCAGCTGCAGAACAAAAGTAAAGCAGTTTGATGTAATATGAATGTCTATTTGCACTCCTTTTAAGATAAACATTAGGCAATAACCATTTCTTCTGAGCCTGTATATTGTTCATATGATTCTCTCTCTCATAACAGCTCATGTTCATCAACATGATGCATTCCTGCCTGATTTTCCAGTGCTGTCTTTCATTGAAGATATTCTTTTCTTTCTCTGATTGCTTTTTCTTCTTAGACCATTACTCTAGTTGATAGCTTCAGGTTATCATTGTATCCTATCTCCCTCTCCAATAAGCCTATGATTGATACTAATCTTCCTCATGGGACACATTTATAGGATGCAGGATGGAAACTACTCTCTAAATCTTAGCTTTATATGTGCTGACAATTTGCAAGGTTGCACCTTATATTCACTTCAGGTGGCTTAGGGGAAAACATCAGCACCTTGTAATCATGCTTCCAAATAAGAAGAGAAATGTGCTCCATATACTAAAAGTTACCGTGTTGTTCAAGTCTCCTGCGCTGCTTCTGCTTGTATTTTATGTGACCAGAAAGGGCTTGATTTCCATAGTTGGTTGATGCCCTGTAACCAAACTCATGCCTTTTCTTTCCAGTGAGAGGAGCCATATTTTAATTAATCTAATGGAAGCTTTGACTAGCAGGCAGTTCCCTGAAAAAGAGTTAATGTGCCGGAAAACACTTCACACAAGCAGAAGACTCCTCGTTGACTAATGTGCTGAACAGTACTTTTTCTAAGAAAATTATCCCAGTGAAAGCTTTATGGAGTGCATTTGTTTTTTTATTTTTCTTTTCGTAATATAGCCTCATGTTTAGAAATTGAATTAGATTCGCCTAAGGACCATTTGAAAATAGAATTATTATATTTTTACTACAAGTTTTGCAGATGCCCATCACTGTAATATCGTGGCAGACAAAAATATTCCATTCCCTGGAGAAATAAAACCTAGGGCAGTGTGATCACTGGTGTGATGAATGCATTTGCTGAAGTTTGGCTATTCCACCCTTTCTGTTTATCAAATATCTGAAGGCAGAGTCCAGTTATATAATTAACTCTGAACAATCAATGGGAAATGAAGATGCTAATGTTTCCACAACATTTGCATATTCAAGCTTTACAGCCCAAGAAACAAAGAGAAGTAATAAGAAATTCATGTTTTATCTTTTATCTTTTTAAACAGACATGCATTTATCTTTCTAAACAGACTTGCCAGACCTTTTTTGAATTGCAAAGTTTTGCTGCAAATGCTTGTTATTTGGATTTGCATAAGGATTAACAATGTAGGGAAGTGGTATCTCCTAACCCTTTCTATTTACTTGTGTGGTATCAGTCAGTGGGATACAGTTTTCAAAGCAATTGGTGCTTTCATTTCAGTGGATAATGCAGTTTGTTTTCATGGCAGAGTGTCTAATGCTCTAAAAGTCTACTTCAACGAAAATTGTAAATATATTTGCTTAGGGAGTTTTTCTTCCTCTTTAAGACCTCTCTGTACTTGCTAACATAAGGGTTAGAGAAAGAAGTTATGAAACTTGAGGGGAAAGTCTGAGCTGGCATGTGTAGTGTAGAAATGAAGCTACACTCCCTACCTGAACATATGTATAAGGATTTAATTATCAAAGCAAAATCATGTCTTACATCAGAATTTCGCACCACGAAACCAGAACTCCCAGAGACTTGAAAAGGACATGTTCCTCAGAAAGTTGAAGTTGCTTGAGGTTCAAAACTCTCTACATGCTTGAAGCGTTTCAATCTATTTTTCCTTCCAGCTTTTTATACATAGAAGTATTACCTAAAATATCCCAATATGCATCTGAATCATTTTCACTGTTCAGAGAAGACTTGTTTGAGAGCATCATTTCGTAGCGTGTCAGGTAGATGGGACCTGAAAATACTAACACAAACTCTTTGTGCATTTGTCTTTTCATTTTTAGTTCTTTTCACATGCCCTGTTCCAACATCAATATATTACAAAGCAAAAAATATCGGGGAACTTGCATTATTTTCACAGGATGTCTCCCAAAGTAACTTGCGTTTTGGAAATCGGTTCTGAAGTGCACGGCTGCCGTTCACTAATGAGATAGGTTGAGCCCCACAGCTTGCTGCATTGACTCAGAGAGCAGACGTTACTTTGCAAATGGGAAGCTTCAGGGTTTCTATTCTACTTTAAGGTGATTGGATTTTCTCGAAGAAGAATAGATTTGGCCTTACAATCATTTGTCTTCTAGGAAAAATACTAAGGAAGGAGACACACCTTTGGAAATGACTTGCTATAACTTGTTCATGAGTGGCAGGCATGATGGCAAGAGACCGTATACCTGGAGCAGAGCTGACAGGGGCTCACCAGAGCTGGAGCAGCCGTTTGTGATGTGCCAGTGGGCTGGGGATGCCTGCAGCTCCTGCAGAGGCCAGGGTGCCCGTTGTGACAGGGGGATTGTCCTTGAAGCTGCTGGGAGAGGAGAACAGGGAAGGAGCAGCCAGCCTAGTGGAGCAGCGGTCCCAAGCCAGCAGCTTGTGAGAAACCCCAAAGCTGCTCAAGGCCTCAAGAAAGTAAAAACTTCGAACTGAAGCTGCCAGGACAAAGTATGATGTTACTGGCAATGCATTAATTGCACAGTGTCGTTGCTGGTGGTTCATGACCCAGCAATCAAGAACAACCCATAAGTAATAAATTACATTTAACATGGGGGTAAACACAGCGTTCATAAATATCAGGTATGAAATACTGATCAAGTTCTGTGCCCAAGGCAAGGAACATAAAAAGCAAATACTGAGGTAACATACAATGAGCGTCACAGGCTTGCTGTTGTGCTTAGGCCAGGCACAAGGGGAAAGTAGGGTAGCCACAAACGTTCTGCCAAAGAAATTCACTTCTTTCTAACAAAAAAAGAAAGCTAGACTGCTCTGGAAGAAGATGGCCATCCCCTGAATCAGGAAGACAGATATTTCAGTGTCCGTGTGTACTTCTTCTAACCATTAATATGGCCCTATACTGAATTAACTCAACTGCGAACAGAAACAGTTCTGCTTTCCAAGAGATCAGAGTTTGAATTTCTACTACTGCTTCAACATTAGCAGTCAGTTTGAGAGCTGCTGTAGAGCAGGCTGTTGGCATGGCTCGGCTAGTACAAGGTGAAGAAGCCCTGCAGTTTTTCATTCCGGGTCAGACAGAAGACAAGCATGTTGGCGCTGAGGAACGAAACACTGTAGGGGTGTTGCAGTGCAGCAGGAAACCATAGCTGTCAAGTATTCCAGCTTTACGGAGTGCTACTGGTGGCAGCCGTATTTCAGAGTTACTGGAGCAGCCTTATTGATATTTTGCACTTTCAGTCTCAAATGTTTAGCTAAAGGTCATTCATCCAAAAGGAATTTGGATGTTCTTTAGCCTTTCTCAGTCTCCCTTGTTCTCCCCCAATACACTTGGAAATCATCTGCAATATTTCCAGCTGTATCTATTGGGAATGTTGGTGTTAATGAACTGACAGGTGGTCTTTTTCTGCTGAACTCAGTAATGAGCTATTCCTTACTCCAGAAGATTTTTTTTAATTTTTTTTTTTTTTGCCAGGTCATAGTTACCAAGATAAAATATGCAATTTTTTATTTATAGAAAGGAAACTTTTATACTACTGATAGTGGAATGATCTGAACCCAGGGGTCTTGAAAGTAGGTCATTAAGTACTCAGTAGGAAAAATTGTGCTTTCCAGTGCTGCTGATTTTACTGGAGGGAATTGTCTTGTTTTCTAAAATCTTGGCTTCAAAATCAAAGGACTTTTATAACCAAAAAACGATAAATAAAAATTGATCATTTGATTTCATCACAAAGAAAATAATTATATCTAAGAGTAACGTATTTTGAATTAGGAATAACATTCTTCCACTGACTTTTTTTATTGCTCAAAAAAAAAAAGTGTCTGAAAATAACATTTTTCTATCATTGGACAGCGTGGATTTTGAAGTCAGTAACAGAGCAGAGATTGCCTCAAATTGGAAAATACAGGAACAACTGTGGCATTGTTGGTTTTTTTGGTTTTTTGGTTTTTTTTTTTTGCTGTTTAAATGTTGGTTGGTTTTAAACAAACCAGAAGTATAGGGTATAGCAGCAGTACTTACTGGGCTATGATGTATATAAGCGACAGTTGCCAGGGGTCATTTTGGCCCATGATACTTGTAGCCCTGCCGGGTTCACTCATATGTTATGTCCACCAAGGTGCCGTTATGCGGTTTACCAGAACCTGGCAAGGTTCCCCTGCTCCCTTCATTCCCTTACCAGAGCAGCCCCTCTACCAGGGAAAAGCACCGTCCTAATTTGCCAGCTTCTGGGGTTCTAGCACAGTGAGCTTGCTTTTTGTAATCTCTTTTTTCCCTCTCCCTGTATGTATTTTTGATTGACTGGAAGTGAGAGAGAGAATTCAGGCAATTTGCTTGGCTGCTCCTTGGCTCATTCACTGTCTAAGTGCCCGGCGTGTTGATACGACTGACTTGTGCTGTAGCAGTAGCCACGTGCTCAGCCGTGCTGTGCAAGGTGCTGTGTATGTGCTTCAGGTACACATGAGAACTAGCTGCTTACTGTAGCTTCGCTCGGTGAAGACAGTTGGTGACAGTGGGTACCATTAAATGTCAGCAGCTTTTACGTGCATTATAGGTTATGTTTCAAGGTAACGTAATACAGGTGCCATAAAACTCACCTACCTCTCACCCTCTCCCTTTTTTCGGCATTTTGAAGCAAGACTAATGAAGTAAGGCTTGCATTGCGTACCTAAACATAACTCGTATGTCGTGGGTTTGCTTTTTTCGGTTTGCTTTTTTTCCACATATCACTGTAATTACCTTAACAGAGAGATTTCTGTGGACTTAATGTTCTTCTGGCTTAATGGCCCCTGGCTATTCTCAGGCCATCAACTTTTCCCAGCTGGTCATCAATCCCAAGGAAATGCCGTGTGCCTCCATTATTATTGCTTAAGTAGATGACATTTCTGGTGCAACCACTGCCTCCCAATGAGACAATATTACGGCCAATAGGTTTTTCCCCTTGCTTTCAATATTGTCAAGGCATTAGAAACAGCTGGTATGAGAATGTTGTGGCTGCTGGCTGTGAATTCCTCTGACAAATTTCAGGTGCATGTTTTGTAGATTTGGACTGAAAGACTCTGAGTGAGGTGAGTGTAAATGACGTGCCCAGAGCAGGCACAAGTGATCAGCCCCCACACATCATTGAAGAATTAGTTGGGTAATATGTGAATGTTTCAGTCTGAAGACTTTTTCCCAAAAGGAACCATTTTCAAACAAGATCTGGGACAGATGTTTTGGGAGTGTTAATGTGTTTCATCTAGCAAATCTTGACATTTCCCTCCCCACCCCACAATAAAATGTTTCCACAGCTTCACTGATGGTTGCCCTTGTTTCCTTACAAGCGAGGGATTCTCTGGCAGACTTTTAAAAGAAACAAGTAACTTGCAGCTCAGTAGGGCAGAAACCAGCAGAGATTGTTTTAGGTGAAAATGTCTCGCGGTGTGGATATTCAAACCCATGTGAGTTAACATTGGTGCTGACTGCATTTTCTTTAACCTCATTAGCACTTCATCTTGCTTTCCCAAGCATGATGGTGGAAAAGCTAGTTCACCTTACAGCCTTTTGCTAGGTAATTCATCAAAGTGTCAGATGAAAGCTTAAAGGAAAATACATGTAAATACTGCATTAGAAACCCTGGCTCACAAAAGCATGAACATTTCTACTCATGTCATTAGCTCTGGATTACAATCCACATATGTGAAAGAAAAAGGACTTTGTTGTTTGGGGAGATGGAGACACAAAGCTTACTGGTTATATCATTACACAAATTGCATAATTTAGTTATTTTTGTCTTTAATTAAAAAGCACTTAATCACTCATTAGCCATTCTCACAGAAAACAAGCTCAGACTGCAGCCACTTATTACCTTCAGAATTAAAAACATTACTTAAATAAAGCAACCCCTTCAAATACTGGATGCCAAAGCATTCACAAACAGGGCATTAAGGTGGTCTCAAACCTAGGCTATGCCTTGTTCTGACCTTTAGAGTTCTAAGCTGTGCATCACAGCACACTTGGTTATTTGTTGTCTATATATGTGGTCAATGCTAAGTAGAATTATATGCCACTGTAATAACTGCTTCTCATTTCTAAACCCATAAAGTTTACACTTGGGGACATGCTAGCTTTGTTGTAGTGGCACGAACAACGAGCTGCCATGGGGAACCACAGGATGTGATCTTCAGAGGTGCTGAGGACCGTGCTGTCAAGGGTGGGTTTAGGTCGCTGGAACACCTCAGAGACAACGAATACTGGCACCTGCTTGGTACGCTGCTGGATCAGGCCAGCGCCCTAGTGCAGGAGATGACTGCTGTCAGTACGCTGTGTACTTGGAGCTTCTGGAATTAAACAAGCCTGTTACCCACCAGGAAGGTGTTAGACCCCCAGTCTTTATGGTTAATGATGAAAATAAGGATGTGATAGACAGCCTCAGGGAAGAAGGGCGGTAGATCCAAAATGACTGTGAACCATAAATCTCAGAGCAGTGAGCAACCACAGTTCAGTTTGTTGGGCTTTTTTGGGTCTCTTCTGGCGAGAAACACCAGCATGCCAGGTCAGGACAGCAACTCAGGCTACCTCCTCCTCCCCACGTAGGATACACACTCTGTGTGGTCTGTAATTTGGTGTTACTGTCTTAGATGCTGCAAGATACAGTTTCATAGAGGATCACAGGCGTACACCTTCAAACAGTCTGTCCCTCCCAGTTCGTTGTATTCTTGTTGAAAATTAGCACTCTGGGGATGCTGTTAACCCTTTGCCCCTTTTCAGTTCTCACACTGAGCAGCAGATAAACTTACATACTCCTCTTGTTTATACCTATATTGGTGGCATATATATATATATATATAAAATGCATTTTCATTTTCATGAAAGCTTTACTCCCCCAGTTCTGTTAGGTCAGACATTCACTGACCAGGCACCTCCTGTTCCATTTTGCTGTGTAACTTTTAAACATGACCTGACAAGCTAGAAAAAGTTCAGTGCTCTAACTCACTGTCATGTAAAAGATACGCAGACGTTAATACCAGCTCTGACTGTTGAACCACAGCAGAGGTATGACAGCATTGCAGTGGTTATGGCACTGACTTGGAAATGGTGTGGAAGGACTAGACCAAGATATAATTCTTTTCCCTTAGCAAAGTGTTCTGACCCCAGGGTTGAGAAGTTATTCACAGTTGTGCTTATGAGGACTTACAAATTATTTCTTGCATAAATTGGAAGAGGAGGAATGAGAAATACTCCAATTATAGCTCATTTATAGCAAGTGGAAGAAGTACAATCCTATGCAGCTGTGAACAGTATAGAAGCCGTTGCCATTACTGTATATGAAGTTTAAACAGCAGTGGAAAGAAAGATTTAAACAGTGAATTCAATTCTTTGGAGGAGCTTTATGGGTTACACACATTTTCCCCATCTATAAAAGGTACAGGTAACGTGTCCCCATTTGGGAATAACGCTGGGAGAGATTTATGTAAAGTCCTCTGAGATTTTTGCTGTAAAAATAATGCCATGTACATGTAAAATATTAGTTACAGTTACCACGTAGTGAATGGAAAGGTGTTCACAGCTAATTTTGAAGTATGTATGTCTTTGCAGCCTTTAAAAATGCACTGCAAGAGCTGTGCATTGGTAACCAGTTCTGGACACCTTCTGGGAAGTAAACAAGGTGACAGAATCGACGAGACAGAGTGTGTAATACGAATGAACGATGCACCTACTCGAGGTTATGGAAAAGATGTTGGAAACAAAACGAGCCTTCGAGTCATTGCACACTCCAGTATTCAGAGGATTTTGCGAAATCGCAACGAACTCTTAAATATGAGCCACGGTGCTGTGTTTATCTTCTGGGGTCCCAGCAGCTACATGAGGAGAGATGGTAAAGGCTTGGTGTATAACAACCTGCAGCTGATGAATCAGATACTGCCTCAATTAAAAGCATATATGATTTCTCGCCACAAGATGCTTCAATTTGATGACCTTTTTAAACGGGAAACTGGGAAAGACAGGTGAGAAAATTTATGTGGATACATTTGGGGGAAGTCATACAGTAGTAAAATAATGTAGTTTATATTTACCAGTTTCAGCTCTGCTCAGAGGGACCATCACACCCATTAAATCCTCTGCCGCATGAGTTGTAACATGGTATAACATGCCAAATAACATCACTAGTAACAGAAGTTAAAAGTATGCATCAAAATAATTTGTGTGGAATATTGCCTCATCAACTTAGAATACCAGAATCTGGCTGTACTGTTTATACAGCCAAGGAGGTAGGACCTGTTTAAATCTCACTTCGTGGTAATATACCCGAAAGTTTTTTTTCTTACTGATTCTGAAAAATCAGAATTGATAGGTTATGTTTTCTTATAGAGGAAAAGCAACCATTCTGTGAATTGTAATAGCTGTTGATTGAATTTAAGCATTCTTGGAACACTGCAGCTGTAAAGCTTCTTGTAAAACAAATAACCATTAGTCATACATTAGGTGCTTCAGAAGAGTTCATCTTGTATTTCCAACTGGGAAAAGGACAGTTATTATGATAGTGTTTATGACTTGTAGGCTGATCTTCAAATCAAATTTTTAATAAGTGACCCACTGCAGGACTTGAGCATTTTCACATATAATGTTTGAAAATGGGCATTTAAGTCAAAGTCTTCCTAAAGAGAAACACTTTTTTTTTTTTAATGAACTCCAATTTTTTACATATTAAATATGCAGCTGTAAAAAATGAAGCAGGGTCCTCACTTGGGTACAAATGAAGAGGGGGTTTATTGTGCAGTAACTCATGGTGAAATTCTCTAACTTTGGGCTCAATCCTCTGTGGACAAAGAGGACTCGAGCCCAGATGATTGTCTTCTGGGCTGCACAACAAAGGCAGAGCCAGTGGTACAGGAAGTTCTTGTATCCTATTAGCTGATGGTGACTGCATCTTTTGTTGGTGTTTGCTGTCTTTGTCTGTCATGCCCCACGTGCTCTGTTTGCAGTGTTCTGTTCAGTTACAGTGGATCAAACTAAGTATGTATCTAAATACTTGACTCACTCACATGAACACTAGAGCACACGGTAACTTGGTCAGTTTCTTACCATGAAAGGTCCTTTCCTCTTCATCCTCAAAACAGTGCTTGTGATTCTCTGCCAGAACTAGAAGGAAGGATAACAAGGGGACATACTCTGCCAGTTCAGCTGTGTTGTTACTGTCTTTTCCAGATTTGTTCACCCAGAGTGGAGGAAAGGGAGGAGGTTATAATCTGTGGGAATTAAGCATTTGACCCTTCCAAGAAAAGTGCAAAGGATAATCTGTACGCCCGGTATTTACAAAGGCATTACAGTTCACAGAGCTGTAGTAGAGCTGTAACGTGGGGTACCATCAGCCCTAAGGGCGAGACCCTGCACACAGGGAATGCACACTGCCTCCTCCTGCCCCACGTTACTTGCAGTGTAGGACCGCTTGCAGTCCCCACTTTTGGGGAACAGCTTGCTGCCTATGCTTCAGTCTGGCCAGTGGTGCCATGAGGACCTAGGGTCCCATTCCTTTCCTGACACTTGCTGTGCAATTTCAGGCAAGATGCTGCTTTCTATTTCTGAATTACCTATCTGGAGCAGGAGGCCTATGGCTATGCATGGGATGAAAGCATTTCTTGTTCTGCACAGGCACCAGGACCCGTCTTGGTTCCTGAAATATTCTCAGGGAGTCCGAGACATTAATGACATTATAACAAGTTCAGAGTGGGCTCAGTCATGGGCACCCTGAACTCCTAGCATGAATCAATGGCACTTGGATCTTCGCAAAATTCAGCCTCGGTCAGGAAGCATTAAGTTGCATTTAAGAAATTGCAGGCTTTGCTGTATAGGAACCACTGCTTTAGAGGGCACATACAGCATACTTGAAGGACCAAGAAGATTAAAATAGTAGATGAAAATAGATGAATAGGCAGCACAGAAAAAGAGAGGAAAGATGAAAAGAAACATGGGTAGGAAGGACTTTGTAAGGCAAGAACATTTATGTAGCTGTGGGGGCAGGAGCAGAACATTGTACAGCCCAGAATGATGCTGTTCCCTGGGAGGTTTCTGCTGAGCTCTTGACATTAGTGCCTGCAAAAAAACAAAGGAAGGAGAGAGAAGCCTGATTGCAAGGTTGCAATAATCAAACCAATCCTTTCTGTCTTGAAAATGATGAGAAAAAAGGTAATTGGATGTATTGTGCTTTACAATAAAAAGCTGATTTTGAAATGAAGGGAAACCTTCAGAAAACATTGCCGGTTAAATAGTACGGTGAATGACAAAGGCTGCAGAGCAATATACTTGGTATTATAAAGTAACTGTACTTGAAAATAACTTTATAATTGAATAAGGGTACATTAAGAAAATATGATTCAGAACCAATATTATAGTAATTAGATAAAGGAAGCATAAATGAAATAACTGCAGGAAGAGTATTTCCATAGAGATTATAAATGAGATTTTGGTGGAGCAGAAAGGCCTTTAATTGTAATTTAGTGTGCACTACAGAATTATCAGCACAGTGTGTTAGTTCATCGTATAAAAGAATATCTGATAATTTCCCCTAATAAGCACATGACAGTTCTTCATATTCTTTCATTACAGCTGATTAGGTATAAAAACAGTATTCTTTTGTTGGAATCTTGTTCAGATCTTTTAAGAAAAGGCAAGACTTTGTAACCCTGTTTCTATATTGCTGTCCTACAGACATGGTATGTAAAGAGGCCAAAGCAGTACTTGAATAAGTTTGTAAATCTTTATTCCATTGTTTGGCTTTTAAGCTTGTTTATTTAAATTCAGTTATTCTCCAGTTTACTGAAAACACTAAACTGTAAAATAAGCATATGTAAGCAAAAAAGAAAACTAACCCTGCAGACAGGCTAGCTAGGTTTCCTGATATGTGCCGAGCCTAGGTCATAGTCCAAGTACAAGTGCTCCCTTAGTTCTGGATGCAAGGTCTTAGGGACCTAGACCAGTGCCTCATTCAAGCTCCAAAATAATCTTCACCTGAGTATGCTCCTAAATTACCTAGTGACTCATAGGCTCAGAAACTCTCAAGTGGCAGGAAAGGAATTTTTTTTTTAGGCTTTTCCCTACCCTTCCCTTCTCTAATAATTTTGAGCGAGAAATTATTTACTGTTTTGTATTGTTGCCATGCCTGAAGGCCTCTGCTGAGCTTATGACCCAGCTACTACATTGTGATAAATTGTCCCCCCACAAAAGCCTGAGTGCAAATTCAGATAAGAAATAAGGCCCCATAATTGGAACTAATGAGATGCTTAAATCAGTTATTCTCCAAATGCTAGCTTAGCCTGAAAGCCTGTATGGCAGGAGCAGTAAAGACATACATTTTGAGAGCACATACATTACCAGGTAACTCACAAAGGACAGCGCAAATCACTTAGGCTCCCCAGCATCCTCTAGGCATTTTTGTTTAAAGAATACCCTTATGTTTAGAAGTGCCTTTTAAACAGCAGGCACTGATACCACCACTTTTTTTGTTGTTTAATTTGCAATAGTCTATTTCACTGAGTAAACAGGAGCCCTTGGTACAAGGCATTCCTCGATCTGACAGTGTTCAAAACATCTCCCTCTTACTGCCCTGTAGGCAACCTACTTGGAACCAACTTGCTTAGCACTTGCTTTGGAAGCTGCATGGTGTGCTCCTATCTGCTGAATTACTCTGTTAGTGATGACTTGCTTGCAGTGGCTGTTGTGGGTTCAGGTCCCTGCTTCCAGGCTTGGGTGGGCACTCAGCTATGACAGGGCTAATCACAAATGATGGCCTGGGACCTGGGATTCCGAAGTGACTGCTCTGCTGTAGAACATTATGTTCTCTGCTGTACTTTCTCAGGGCTCACAAAATTTTGCAGACATCAGATACAGGTGTGGTGGAGTGGGGTTAACATAGGCTCCATATTAATACTACCTGACACAGTGCACAAGCCATCCAAGAGCCTGCACTTAGCTCTCGCACTGCCTCTGCTTGAGTAAGAGACGAAAGAACCAGTCACTGACAGTCTGAAGTCTCCTGAGGCCATCTTTTTGGGATGCAGATGAGATGAGCTTGAACTTCTTCCTGCAACACTTTTCTAGCTGAGTGAGTAGCCATCAGGGAGACCTGCTCTTTCCTTCTTTAATAGTATTTCAGAGCAGATCTTTGAGTGCATTTGTTTTCTCTGGAGCAAACACCTGACTCCAGAAGAGGGCTGAGGACTGTGACCCCATTTTCTAACAGAGGTGCCTTACTTGGTCCTGCAGTGCTGTCCCTAAATATGCAATTACACCTTTAAGACATGCTCCTCACTGGCATTTCCTTGGTCCTCCCATTCCAAGACAGCCAGCCTTCCCCAGGCATAGGGACAGTACAGGAACTTAACACAGGACCGGACCTTTCAGTGCATCTGTCAGACAACCCATAACCATTACAGCAACTGACTCTTACACGCTTAACAGCAAGGACAAGCAAGTGCTAGAAAGAAGAAACATTACTGTTGCCATTTTGAAGGTAAGAACTTGTGATACAGCACAATTTAAGCACAGGTTGTAAATCTCTTACATCTGTGAGAGGTTACATGAACATATCTACTAATTTTGCATATATAATACTGGGATCAGTTGTGTTTCTTTTAAAGATTTCTCCCAGCCTGCAGAGAAGGCCAGGAAAGGAGCTGCGTTGGAGGGCTCCCTTGCAGCACTTGTCAGTCATATTCAAAGGTCCCAACCAGCAGAATGGGACTCAGGGCAGGCAGAGGGGTAGGGCCTAGGTGAAGGTTTCCCAGGGTGGCTACAGGACAGGCACAGCTGCGGTCAACAAAGTTTCCTGCCAGCAGTCACAGTGAGCAGCTGGGAGCTTCTAGAAACCAGATCATGGACCAAGGTGTGAGGAAGGATGATGAGACCAAGCACATGAGGCCATCTCTTACTCCAGCAGACCAGCTCTGCTGTATGCTGTGGGAGGTAGCATTTTAAGCAGCCCTCTTCACCCCTGTGACGTGTTCCTCACTATTTAGTGTGTAAGTTCCATTAAGTGATTACAGATGGGTGGTGTTTTCCCAGTACATTACTAGCAGAAGAATATAAATATAGGACATGAAGTTTCAGTCACTTAAGGTAAACTTACCAAAAGGTCAGGTAAATATTAACATTACTGTGCCCAAAATTAATTACAGCAAGGGCAGTTTCTGCATAGATTAGTCCACTGACAGAAGACACTAGTAAAATCGTAAAAAGATGAATAAGCAAAGTAGTCTTGGTTGCCCAATTTTCATAACCTTTCACAAGAATGAAAAAAATGCCCAGAAATTGCTTCAGATATCTCAAGAATTATTTGTCAGCCTAGAAACTTAATTATGTTTTTGCTTTCAGGAAGATATCCAACACTTGGCTTAGCACGGGCTGGTTCACAATGACTATCGCATTAGAGCTCTGTGACAGGATAAATGTTTATGGCATGGTGCCACCGGATTTCTGCAGGTAGGATTTATTTTGGAACCATTATTAGCCAACAAGGTTGAACGTTACAGATAAATATCTGAATCTTTAATTTTTTCTCTGAAACATGTCTTCCATCCTCTTAAAGCAATTAATTAACATGTCCCAAGATCTGATTCTGAAAGCAACAAACAGCATTTAATTTTGTTATATAAAATATTTAAAAAAATTTTTGCAGTGTGGGAGAATTAATCCATCTTGTTGGTTTCTTTTAGTCTCTGAATATTTATCAGCTAAAAGTAATGCAATAATTGCCATGAAATTAATCTGAAAAAAGAAGTACTGGAAAATATGACTTTTAACTTGCTTTTAAAGGTTCCCCCCACAATTAATAGAGAAACAGGGTTCTTACAGTGACTAGTTTCTAAGTTAACTTTCTAGGAAACTAAAGTGAAGATTGGGATNAGAACAGAATTTGGACCTGCAGACTAGATAATCTGTCCTGTAATCAACCACTCTGGTCATGCAGGGTGTGGGCTACAAGTGGTAGAAACAGCACTCAAGTTCTGTCAGTGGAAGCTATGTGACCCATTCACACTGTTTTATAAAGTAACAGCTTGTGTAGATTTTACAGCTACGCTACGCCCCAGTGCTATTCAGGCCTTTGACCTGAGGTGCTAGTTAGGGTTTCCTACTGTGGGTCAGCGATGCACAGGAACAGACTTCAGGACTTCAGGTACTGCACCAAAATCATGTTAGCCACATGATGCAAAGCACTGATCTGGTATAAACTCATGCAGATCCATTTTACATCAACAGTCTTTATGCCGAATAAAGCATCATCTGTCCATCCATGACTTGGCCTAGCACTCTGGCGTTCTGAAAAATGTGGTTGTGCGCTCACACCTAGGCCTGATGCCATTTGCACTGTTGGGTGATCCAGCAATGCACAGAGCTGGCATTCACAATCTGGAACAAAGGCACTAGTGCAATGTTTTATCCCCTGCTCATGAATCCCTCTCACTAACAGGTACTTGCCTGAATTTTCTGTTGCAAATTTAGTGATCTCACTGAAGTCTGGTTCATTGACTAACTCAAGATGCCTTTCAGGGGCAACAGGAGAAACACTGCACTGACAGATCAGCTCATCTATCATAAAGAATAGGACTGCTTTGACTTTCTAAAAAGGATCATTCAAGAATCTGCATTTATCCCGGGCACAAAATAGTAGAAATCCCTGAAGAAATTACAGTATAAAATGTCAACACTAAATTCCACTTTGTGAGAATTTCTACAAATTATAACAAAACACAGATGATAAATGCTGTGATGTACAGCCAGATTTCATCATGAATTCTCCAAGGAAAATACCAAACTAGATCAAATATTCCAGGCAACAAAAATACCTTCCACAGCACAGTGTTTCAGTTCCCCTGTCATTTCAGTTGTAGAAGACACACTTCTTCAGTTTCTGTTCTAAAATGTTTATGTCCCTGGCATCACTATAAGTAGCTGGTCTTACTCCAGAAGTGGCTGTATTCCAGTGGCACAGGGAAGTAATTCTTAAATAAACTGATGATCTAAAAATGCGGAAGATAGCGATTTAGTGTAAAGCAATGCTCAAACCTAACTTTGCAGGCCAGGTTCCTTACTTGTCAAAGTCTAATTAACTTAGGTGCATATACTTGGTTTAACCAAAAAACACCTCTGTGAGAGAGGCTAAAATTGTAACTGAGACCATATGAAAGGCTTTCATAGAATTGACACATTGAAATCAAATGGATGTAATATTAAATTATAACACAAGAAGTGCTGCAATCAATCCTGCTGTCAATAAAAGTAATAATGCTAATAGCCTAGATAACAAAGCACACTTACCTGGTCATGAAAATGGAAGAAGGACGTTCTTAATCAAAAGAATATGTCTTTACTTAAGGTTTATTCCCCAGATGAAGGGGAAAACTGTAGTTGCCATGTCTAGAAGATGCTATGCATGAAGATCTGCGACATGAACCTGTTGCCTTAAATGAAGTTAAACTTAGTTTGCTCTTCAGTCACTCATTAATTTAAACAGTGCTTCCTTTCAAAGAAATAAGACAACAAAACAGAATAGCATAAATAAATATTCTGTAAACAGCTGTAATTTAAGCCAGATTTCCCTGGTTTGCAGTCAGGCAAAACACAAATCTACCATGTCAAAAAAAATAATTAAGAAAAAACAACAAAAAACATCCTACCTCTCTCATGTGTATGTATGAGATGGTATAGGTACAAGTATATCTTACTTGCTGTGCAACTAAAGAACCATTAAGATTTAAAATATATATATCAATATTCTTATTTCTATTCAGATTTAATACCACCAAATTTACAACTCCAGGAGATATCCATTATTTTTTACGTATTAATCTCTGGAATAAGTAATGAATGTGGGTGATCACTGTCATGGAATTAAATTAGTATCACATCCGTAACGTGAAGGACACCTCAAAGGTATCATGAATATCATACTGTTGATTCTGTTACAAATTATTAGCTTAAGATCATTAACCAAATTGCTTCCCACCCATGCAGGAAAAATAGTCTAGTGAAGCAGTCTGCTCTATAGACTAAAAAGATTTGTCATTTAATTGCAACAACGTGTTTTAGATTCATTTCTATTTACTTTCACTGGACACTGATTTCATAGTTGAACTGGAATTGGTGACCTGATTATTATAAATATCTGGTACCACACATTAAAGCTATATGTAATATCGAATCCCTTTACTTGGCTACAGATTTACGCGGTTCTAAGGGTTAATGGCTTTGGTATTGCTCTCACACTGTTACATACGTCTGTCTTGCACATTCTAGAATAAGATGAAAGCCTGTGCTTGCATGTACATTACAAACGTTTTGGAGCGTCTGCACCTCTCTTCTGTCACAACACAAGTCATCTTGCTGTATTTCTCCCAGTGCCCAGGGATCCAATCCTAGACTTTACTGGAGTAAACTAGTACCCCAGGTAGGAAGCATTGCCTCTCCGAACAGCCTTTAGCAGTCTGCCATATGCATATGCAAGGACTCACCCCTGACTGGGCCATCGAGGATTTTCCTCTTGCCTCCGTACATCAGCAGCCAGACTGCAGTGCACAGATAGCAGCACAATTCCTGAAGGAGCTGCAGTGCTGCTGATTTTCTTTGTGGCTGCTCAGCAGCATCTGTGGGAAGGACACAGACAAACCTTAATGCAGTTTGTAATAATGCCAACCTCTGTCTGTTGGATTATCTGCAGCCGTGAGAGGCTGGTTCCTTGCAGGTATCTCTCGGTTCTCACACATGCAAGGAAAATTCCAGGTGTTGAAGAGCCCTCTTTAACCTCCCCCTCCCTCCCCCCTTCATGGGCCTTCTGGAACTCACAGAAACTTAAAGCTTAATTCTGAACCTTATTTTAACTGATGTGAATACTTTTTCCTCCAGTTATGGAGCCAGATCATTTTCCTATGAAGAATCCTCATTTGACTGCCAGGCCATTTCCCATCTGCAGTAATTTGCCTGAAAATTGGCATTTGAAATCCTTTAATTTATTCCTTTGGACACAGCTTTTAAATCTAGTGTTTTCTTACCTCCCTCTCTCCACTTTCAACTGCTTTAAATCAAGTACAAAGAAGCAGTTGTTGCTAGTTAGGTTTGCTGAGGTTTATGGAGGGCTTGATGCTCATAGGATTGTATAAACTATATGGGAGGTAGCCATGCCTTTTAGTCCTTATACCTGGATCTCACCTCATTACCTTAATAACTTAGTAACAAAATGTATAAATGGTTTGGAAAACTGGGCTAGAATGCATGTCAAGGAAATGGGATCCTAGGAATAAAAGGCAAAAAATTATCCAGAAACCTTCATAGTCTTGGCACAGCATGTTGCCCATCACTTGACATGTTAATTACATTTTATTCACCCTTCAAAGTATCAATTACTTGACAGAGCAAGTTAAGCACATATAGTTTTAGTAGATTGATCACTCTGTTTGTAAAGGGAGAGGCTGCCCAGAACGTGGTATGGGATGGCCATGTTTTTCTGTCTTGTTTCTTTTGAGGCAAATACTGTTTGCTGTATTTTCAGCTTTCACTGTGGGTGGATACCATCTGTGGGAAAATGTGCACTGAAGTGGCAAACAGTAGATGACTGACATTGGGTACAAGCACTTACACTGCTGCTGTGCTGGCAGGCTATTAGGCAGGAACAAGAGTATATTTTACAAAGGATCTTCCCTAGATTCCTCCCAGCTGTGATATTAATATGCATGTGAAGTCTGACAAAATACTGATTAATGTCCAGTATCAGTCAGTGATAAAACAGCATCTGTTTTAATGTTAATAAATGAGGTGGCAAGCAATTTCCGTATAGAAATTACTCATGCATTTCATTTGCTGGTGACACAAGCTAATTGCAGAGTTAGAAGATAACACAGTACAGTTAATTTCGGTTATGGTGTAGTTACCCAAGCCAGAGTTCAAATCCAAACCTTACTAGCATGAAGTCTGAGGGAATCCAGAACTCCCACAAAAGGAGAAAGACTTCAGACAAAAAGTGCTAGGTACCTAACTGCCTTTCAGTGTTCCTAAAGCCAAAACACACTTGGTCTTTTAGCCTCAAAACCTTGGTCTGCTGCAGAGTAGTCCTGGAGCGGCTTAAAGCCATCAGCATTTTGGTCTGTGTGTTAGAACTCACCTCCAGTTCAGCCTGTGAGCCTGCAGTCAACTCCTGACAGCACCCATCAGGCGGTGGCTGAACATGGACCGCACTCTTCTGCCGCTCTCACCTGCCAGGCCCCGTGCAGCTGGAGTTTCTTACTGGGTGTTGCACAAAATGTAGTGACCCACTACAGCCCAGAGCTAAGGACATCCACTTGGGATACTCTGGTTTTAACTTCAGAGCTTTAATGTAATGTAGAATCTCTGTCTTCAAAAAGGTAATCCGTTGCTAAAGAAATCCAGTGGTAAAATATGAAAGCACATACTGGGAGGTACAGGCTTCAAAACATTGCTTCAAAGAGGCAACAGGAAAAGTGTAACCCTAGGTAAACACTAAATTATCAGAGTCAGGAAGAAGAGAGAGGACCACTATAAGCCTTCTCTCCTTCCTCCCTCCTTCTAATACACCTACCCCCTGTGCCTGTGGAAGAAAAACCATGACCAGCGTTCCTCTAAATCCTCCGAGGGAAATCTGATTCCTGCCGAAGCCTTTACAATGAGCCATTGTTAATTTCAGAGTACAGCAAAGGAATAGGGATGGGACATACAGAGATTAATTTCCTGCCTTTTTGCTCTTCCAGTTCACATTCTGCAAACCCAACTCAGGCCTTCAAAAAAACCAAGGTTGGGGGGATGCTAACCAAATCTGCAAGGTGTCGTCAGGGCCAGCAGCCTTAACAGGCTCACTGTGCAGTACTGGGACCTGAGCAGTCAACTTATTTCCACTGACTGCATTTATTCAAAGTCTGTTGGAAATACGATTTCAACTTTACTAATCCTAATTTTAAAGCAGTAAGTTTCCACCAAGCAATATAGGTTTACCGTTGAGAACACAAGAGTAAAATCCAGCTATAGTGCAGAAAAGAGCAGTCTAAATGAGAGGCAGACGCCTGTTTAGTAGTTCTTAAGAAAACACAAATCACATCCAAATGTATCCTGTTAGACTTACAGTAACCATACAAATGATTCATTTAAGAGATTATAACAAAAGGTCCAATGTATTAAAAAAAAAGTATATGAAAATACAATTGAAGATTGAGATCTAATAGTGTAAGCTAAAAAGAATGTATTAAATATATATATACACATATATGAAAGGGTATTTTTTACATTAAAAATATACTTCCTGTAGGTGAGGTATTATAAGATCTTTTCACTCTTATGTATTCCAGTGAGAATATATACAGTAAATTCAGAATCCATCTTATTCTAGAAACGTAATTTTATTGTTATTCTGGTGTTGTAAGATTGATCACCCTGTTGTGTTACTAGGAAGCTAGATTGATTGAATTAAAATGTTAATCTAGAGTACAAATGGAAAGCAGCAGTAATATCATACATTACCACTACATATACAGTATGGATAATAGTAAAATAAGAAGAATTAGAGAATTGCGTAGGTGACAGAATTACACAGTAAAAATAATGACCAAGACAGAATACTGACAGACTGTGGATGCATTCAATTGAAATTGAGCTTAAATATTAGCTCTTCAAAATGAAAATAATCAACTCAATATTAGAGCTGACAGCCCTGAATCTGCATGACAGCCCTGAATTCTTGCTCTGTACTGCAGTCCTTATTCAGCTCAGGTTTTAATGTAGAGCAGTTCCAAGGCTTTACTAAATGGCAGTATTTCGATCAACTTTTTGTTACTTTTTTCTGCCACTACAAAATAGTTTCTTGGTAGTAACTGCGGAGATTGGTACAATTGGGTTATTCTGTCTGGGACAGTTATCTCTCTTTGAATTCACAACAGAGACAGTTGTATGAGTTCTTGTCAGCCTGTGCTCAAAGCAAAAAACATAATGGGTATAGTTTAATATAGAGAATAAGACAAAGGGAGAATGAACCACTGTGGCTTATTACATTATAAACATAATACAAATGATTCTTTTACAGAATGCAACGTCAAAACACTGATGTTAAAACTATTAAAACGGTCTTTATCCTAAATATCTAATGGGTTTTCGGCATATCCTATGTGCCACCACATGAGTATAGCATCTGCTGTTTAATGCTGATGGACTTACAATGTCAGAAGGATACTGTGGGTGAATGGCTTTAATTTTTAGCTCAGATACATGAAATTTGCCATTGTAAAATCCAAAATAAGTCACTTGTGCATTAGATGTTTGATTATAAAGCAAACAACAGCGGGCTGTATCACTGACCTGGCATGCAGATGTGCTCATTGAAGTTGTGCACTCACATCCTTGGGCACCATGCTGAGAGTGTTCAACTGAACTGCTGTGACACAGATAACCACCTCCCCTCTATCTTTCCCTTCCCTTTCTTCCCCCATTTCAGTAAATACCTCTGCAAAGCTTTTTACAAATCACTATCTAGATGCAAATCTCTTAAGCAGTTTGCTTCAAATTTCAGAGTAGTAACATAGCCCTGCAGCACTCTCCCTTGTTTCTCAGCTACTGCTGTCCTTTGTTTAACTAGGAAGAGGAGATTAAAAGAAGGAGCAAAGAAAAAAAACCTTTGACACATTCTGATGTATTAAATATTCAAGAAAAATGCAGATACCTAGAAGTACGGTATAGCTGGGAGTACAAGTGGATTTGAGCCCATCAGCTTATTAAAGATAACATCTTTTCAATCAGTAAAAAAGAACATCTGGGGCTTCCATCTATTTTCTTTCTCCCACAGGGATCCTAATCATCTCTCAGTACCTTATCATTATTATGAACCTTTGGGACCCGACGAATGCACAATGTACATTTCACATGAGCGGGGACGAAAGGGCAGTCATCATCGTTTCATCACAGAGAAACGAGTGTTTGAGAACTGGGCACGGACATTCAATATTCACTTTTTCCAACCAGACTGGAAACCAGAACCACTCACTGTAAATCACCCCGAGATTAAACCAGTGGTCTGAGGGATGAATGCACAAGACTGCAGTCACAATCACCTACCGTATCAGCTGTCAGGGTGTTGGACCTTCTGGGACAGCAAGGCAACCTAGAGGAGAAGGGTAACAGGATTTAGAGCTGATAACTGCAACAACAGTCAGGAAGTTACGGTGAAGGAGTATATCAAGAGTACTTTCTGTTGAACTGTGTATTAATCCAGTATATAGCCTTTTTTGGCCATCTGACTTCCTGTATGTGTATGTGATTTGTGAAAAGCAACTTCAGTATCATTAATGGGATGGTTAATTCATTATGGTTTTTTAAAGTACAATGCCACCAAATTTTCATAGTGAAAACTTAGAGTATTTATTTAATGGAGGTTTTTATGCAACCTAGGCCAGTATTTTTCTAACTCACAGTTCTGTGGTTGTTGATCTTTCATAATCTTTCAAATCCAGAACATTGCTGATGGTTTGAAAGGCCTAGCTTTTTATTTATAAAATTTGTTTGAAAAATATGATTCTATATAGCATGTAATTAATATTTGATCTGGAAATGTTGCATTTCTTTAAAAAATTTTGGGCCCTGTTCCAGCCTAAAGCCTTTAATAGCAAGAACGGTCCCATGTGCAGATTCAGCTAACTTTACATTCTGGCATCTCATGTTAATATGAAAACAGTAGTGAAAATTCTGTTTGATATTAATGTGCATTTGCTGCTGTGCTATCAAACTGCCATTTTTTAATCAGAGGTGGGGGGAAGGAGGGCAAAGTTCATCAGAAAAATCACTCTTTATAGCAGCATGTTCTCAAGAAGAGACCAACTAAGGCTGGAGGGGTTGCGTTTTGTTTTGCCTGCTGTAGTCCTGCAAGAGGCAGAAGGAGCAACCTTCCTGAGGTAACAAGCTACAAACCAGGCAACAGCGGTTTGCAACAACGGCTTGCAACAACATGACCAAATTTCTGCAATCAAGAAGCTGCACTACCAGATACTATAATATCAGCCCTACTAGCCAAAAGATGGTAACGTTGCACCTGTTTAATCTATGCCTTCCACTGTTCCAAGACCATCGCTGATCTCAGAGATCCTGGATCACATTGAGGTTCAGATATGGAAGGATTTCTGTGAGTATGAAATTGTCCCCCTGAGAACAGCAAAGTTATGCTTGGCAGTTTCTTTGTGAAATACTCTAGCCTGGCAAACACAAGGGGATGGACAATGTTAGTTCTGTATATGGAACCTCACACTGTGTCTTACTGGGTTACACTTGGCTTGTGAATAAAGAACATTTCAGTTACACTACTATTTTTCCTTTTGCCTCACAAATATTAAATCTTTAATTACTCCTATTGATTACTTTGAAGAAATTATTGCATGAAACATTATACTCCACGTGACAAAAGGTGTCTCTCATGAGACAAATACTAAAGCTAGAACAAAGATATTACCTCGAAGCATCTAAGCCCAATGAGCTCATCCTCAGAGGCAATACGTGGACCTGGGACCAAACTCAGTATCCATTAAACCCACTTATGACCTGTTATGACCTCCTGTTTCCAAAACTTCATAGCAATAGCTGCAGCTGCCCAACAGATGCCCCAGTTCTCCAGGCACATCGTGCAGTGAAGCGCCTTGTTTACCCGTTATACTGTGCGGACCTGAAGAGCAGGTCTCAGAGAGCCACTCTCCCTGCTGCTGTGCTCCCCACTATCAGAAAGTAAGAAACTATAACCTATTTTGCCTTAAAACTTTTCTTTTGGTGAAAAGTTCACCAAAAGAAACACATCATTCAGCACACAAAGTGAATGCAAAGCTCCACTACTGTCAGTTACTTGTAACCCATTTCTCGCCAGCTGATGTTTAACTCTTTTTCTTTCAGTGATTGTGTTTTATTCCTTCCACTTCATTTCACAAAATTCTACAAAGATCAGAATGGTTTTTTGAACTAATGGTAATTTGCACATTCCTTTCAGCGTGTGTAGTGGGGCATGTATCCAACATGTATTACTCAAATAGATGAACTCTGTCAAATTGATTTACAGATTATTTCCAATGTGACTGCAAGAGATGGTACAGATCACAGTAGGTGCTCTGATGCCACCATCCTTTTGTTATTTTATTAGTGATATAATAATAAAAAGATCTCATTATAAAGTAGAGCTCTTAGTTTTTCCACTAATCAAGGGCTGCACGATGTGTATGCCAGATGTTTAGATAGCACTGTTATTGTTGAAAATAGACCATTTTAAAATAGATTACAGTGATCTACTTACAGTATTCAGTAGGACCATGTGGACTTGCAAGAATGTGTTGTCCTCCCCTTGCATGTCTCCTCTCTGAAAGACTGGTCAATACAAAATAGATCAGATGAAGTATTAAAAGAAACATGGGATAAACTGACATTAGATCTCCTAACTTCCAACAGAGTGAAACAAATGATTGTAAATATTCCTTCTTCCATTTTTGTTAATAATGTGTTTCTGATATCCTTAAACATTTCCAGTCTTTTAAAGAACAAAACAAACCCAAAACTCACTTTAGTCTCATCAGCTTCCTATGACGATTCAGCATGTTCCCTCACCTAACTACAAAAAGTATGAAAGTGTATTTTCTAAGGGTAAGTCACACCTGCATACGTAAGACTTGCTGTAAAAGGAATTTGATGAAGCCAAGACAGCAAGTTTTAAATAGGATTGATCACATAGATTTATAGGGAATATAAATCCAGTCCAAAAAGTGCAAGTTATGAGTGCAAAAAAATGTAAATCATTTTTTAAATGCTGCAAGTTTAATTTACAAATTACTGACGTATTTTTCTGTAAAAGCAACATTTTGAACTATAGCATATCCTTCTACATTTCAGGCTGAAGTAAGGTTTTATGGCCTATAAAACAAACAGATTTATGATAGAAAATGCTGTCAGGCCAAAGATAAGTAGTACAACCAGGTGCCACCGCCATTCTCTAGTTTATGCTGTCATCTTACACTCATCACTATAATCTGATCGATTCATGATCTTCATTGCACATAATTTTATATATTAAAAATTGTTGCAAAACAGTGTTTACAAACATCAGCAGTTTTAAGATCTATGTTCCTTTAGCTCTGAACTTGTAGCATACCTTATCCTTTTATGTTAGACTTCATGAGAGTAGCTATTTTTCATCTTGAAGAACCGTAAGTCTTATGCCATGCCATGTGGAACTGGAATTCAGAATGATAAAGAAAATCTCGGCAACTAAGAATGGAAAAATATCGCCATTGGTTTCTGTTATTTGGCACATCATCTGCAAAATGCCCAGCTAAGAGCATCACAACACAAAATAAAAGACACAATGCCCTTTGAGAAAACCTTCCATCCAGAGTTTTCAAGCACCTCAGAACAACAAGTTAATACTGTTTATTCCTGGATAGGAAAACTGAGGAAAGGGGGGCTTAAGTAACTTACTAAGACCATGCTACAGCCTTAGCACCAGATTTTAGAAGAGATTCAGGTCTGCTGACAAACTGCTCTGGCTCTAGCCAGTTGCGTCAGGAGCCATGAATTCGAAGAACACAAAATGGCAATTTCATGTATTATACATACGCACACACAAACAGGAGTATAAATTGATAAAATTCTGCAGGACTTGTTTACCTGGGTCTTGTCCTACAGTATTTCTCAGGCAAAATTCTTAAGAAATCAAGTGTTTTTTAACCAAGATAGCTTTCAGGAGGCAAGGACACCGTAATAGAAAAACAGCTGGAAGAACATTCCAAATACAAGTGTTTTATGGAGCAGATTACTACCCAGCGAGTAAGTTTTGGGGAATGAAGTGCGGGGAATCTAACAAATGGGCAATGAAGCATGGTTTGCGCTACATAACTATATTCCCCTGGAATAGGAAGATCAAAGTCAGGCTGAAGCTGAGTGGAAAGTTGTGGCTCAACAGCAAGCACTGTGCTGCAGAACTTTCTTTTCAATTTTCTACAGATCTATCGTATGCACCACAAAAACTCTTTGAAAAATTCTGAAAATCACCTCTGACTAATGAAAGTTAATTATTTGATGCAAGGAGATGCAATTTCTAGCTATATTAAAAACACACCTTAGCGGTTAAAAAAAAAATTGCTACAGAAACAGTTAAACAGTGAAAGAGTATTTGTAAGATAGAAAAATGTAGTGCAAAAGAGAACAAAGTACAGAAACCTTACAGGTAACAGTGCTTCCATTTCTGGTGCATCAGTTAATACTGATCAGTTTTGAGTTTCCAGCTGCCTACTGCCAGCACACCTTACATATCACAAGATTTGGAAGAACAATCTCCTTTTAAAAAAAAAAAAAAAAAGGAAATATGAAAGGACAAGAGCCTAAGATGGTGAGAAATTTCTCTGGACAGAAGCTGAAAAGTATAAAAACCTCAAAGGATGTTTTATAAAATGGCTCTACAATGACTGCTTATGCTAAGTATCTGTTGAAACCACTACATTTTAAAGTGTTTTCAACACTGAAAATGAAAAAAAAAACATGCAACGTCAAATGTCATTTAACCACAGTAAGGATGGAGTTTCAGTATCACAGTGGAAATAAAGATGGTGACTTTTATCACAGCTGAATGTTGGACAGGCTCCATGGCAAATACCGTACCACAAAGAACTGCAGGTGTGCAGTAAGAGGCCACAAACCAGCATCTCCTTCCCTTCTGTGGCACCCTCCCAGAGTGCGTGCAAGAGAGCACACAGCTGTAACAGGACACACTCTTGCACTGCCAGCAGAAAAGTGAAAAATTTCCTTGTGTTGTCTTTCTTTGAACACCAGAGCAAGCCAAAGAAACTACTCAACAGGTGATCAACATACAGTATCCTTGCTCATTGTAATTTGGCTGGAAATCAGAAATCAGTAACACAAAGACAAGAAACTATGGACAAGTAACCCTAGCGTGTTCCAGACAAATAGATGGAAAACTGTAGCACAGAACAGAATTAGCAGTCATAAAGAAGATATATTGGCTAAGAATCAATGCAGTTTTTGTAAGAAAAGGCATGCCTTGCAAATCTATTCACACCTCTTCAATGTTTTCTGAAGCAAGTGGACAAGATCCAGGTGATGAGTCCACTTGGAGCTCCACAACTGGTTTTGCAAGGTCGCTCTTCAAAGACTTCCAAAAAAGCTATGGTACCACAGCACAACAGAGATCTTCACCTAAGGAACCCATCTGAACACAAGTAACAAAGGTTAAGAGACTACACCATCACCTTTCCCGTCAGTGTAAGATTACAAGCAGAATTCCACAGGAAAATGTCACAATATATTTTCTCTGCTTTCCTGTACTGCTCCCCTCATTCCATCCTTGCTGTAATCAAGCTGCATCCAATGCCAAAACTGGAAGACATTACTAGCATTCAGTGGACTGTTCCTTTGTGTTGGACAAAACTGGAACAATTCCTGCTATGGCTTTTTTTTTTTTTTTTTTTTTAATACAGCTATATATCTCTAGACGAGCAGTATATGAAACAATAAAAGGCTATCCCTGGTCACTCCATTGCAAACCATATTGCAGAGAAGAAGCTATATAGAAATAAGCAACAAAAGCAAGTGCAGAAAAGCTTCTAAACAAAAAATAAAAAATTGCAAAGATAGGTACTAGTGTGAAGGAGGTTATGTGTAAGAGCTGTACAAAATACTAACATGCACTGCAATGACACACTGACGATCCTGTTTATCATTCCTCTTGCATTAGAGAGATGAAGGGAGGTAAGGGGAACCTAAAATCATCACAATTTGAGCCGTAATATTTTGAGCTACAAACTTAACCCGGACACAAAAACCAGCACAAAAATAGTAAGGAACTAATAAAAAACTAACAGCGATATCTAATACTTAGTGATGCTGTTCATTGGTAAATATCAAAGCATTTGGCAAAGGAAGTAAGTACCATTACATTAGAACCAAATGTAAAGAAAGCACAGAGTCTAAACTTAAAATGCCCACTACATGCAAAACCAGTGGACCAAGTGAAACATTTAATATATGACAGCATTATTCCAGTAAGTCCTTTTGCAAGCACAAAAGGAAGTACATGTGCTGTTTCAAATTAGTCAGCTTTGACATAGGAACTAGTATGACATGCCATGAATCTCCCAAACAAAATACAGCCCAACTGCCTGGTCTCCAGAGAGCTGTGTCACCAAAGCTATGAATGAACAAGCAGTGTGAAATAAACCATATCAAAAGAAATAGCATCTATGCTAGAGCTTTACCAACACTGCTGTTATTCTATAGAAACAGGCCGTTTCTGGTATAGCTTATTTTGTTCAAGGGACTCCTGTAAACAATCCTACCAAAATAAGTTCTGCTCATACAATCCACGTCTCTAGTAAGCTTGTTAGCCAGAGTAGCAAAAATGACATGCCTGTATTGACAAGGCTTCAGTGTGCTATCTGTATATACATATAGAACAACAACAGCAACGAAATCTAAAATTTGCATGGGGAAGAAGACACAGCACAATCGAACATTAAGAGACATACATCTTCAAGTTTATGAACTGAAACCTTAAAACGCTATCAATTCAATAATTAAATAAGGCAGAAATCCTCATTAAGGAGAAAAATTAACTTATTTTAAATAACTTGCAAGTGAAATTAGTGCTATGAAATGCTGATTTCAGAGTACATTACACAGCATATACAAGTTTTCATCATAAAACACCAGCTCTTTCAAGATGCATTTCCCTATAGCATGTTATTTTTAGAAGTTAATGGAAAGAGGTAAAG
The DNA here is from genome assembly GCA_013399475.1 of Chauna torquata. Lineage (NCBI taxonomy): Eukaryota > Metazoa > Chordata > Aves > Anseriformes > Anhimidae > Chauna > Chauna torquata. Next base: position 111,876 of record VXAL01005716.1, read on the forward strand.
CAGAGATAATAGTGGAGTACACACAGCAGAAGATATCTTCTACAAGAAACATCTCCCCATTTTTATTTTTTTAAAAAAACAACAAATGCTTTTCAACACAAAAAAAATGCAAAAACTCCATTATGCTCATTACTGTAAAGAAGTGTTGAAGTTACAGTTGAAAAGACACTTTCATTATACACACTATTTTCTGTAGTTCCTTATCTTTACAGATAAATTAGTCTTTTGGGTGACATATTTTATGCTTGTCCTCAGTCCGAAGGTGAATTAGTCCAGAAAGCATAACAAAAGTCTACCAGGTGTCACAGAGCATTCTGACAGATAGAGCTGGAAGATCTATACACAGGGACACTGAGTTTTCTGATGCTCCCAAAATTGTACCACATACAACACCTCACTGTCCTTATCACTATGCAAATCCTCTCTATGCGTGACAAATTCATAGCCGAATCTGGTCTTTGCTCTTTCACAAATCACTGCTTCAGTACGACACACAACTCAGCCCTGCTTTAACATGTACCAATCCCCATCTGAAGGGGCATTAGACCATGAGGTCCATTCACTTCCAGTACTTGTTTCCACGATGCGGTACCAGAGAATGGAAATCCCTGATTACTGAAAGAAGAGCTAGAAATGGACTCAATTTGCAGACACTCAGCAACACAATTAGAACCAGATTACATTTGCTTTCCTACAATCAATAATGGAAACCAGCTTTTAGGCAAAGGGGGTGGGAAAAAAAGGACAAAAACCAGGCCACACTCCAGAAGAGAGATACTATTGTAAAGATACTTTTGATGAGTCTGTGATCTTTGCTTATGTTAGGAAGACAGCATTTCATTTCGTGGCAATACTCAGATAAAAAATAAAAGTGTTTGGCTGGCACAGACAAATCAAATGCTGATCACCTCATCACTACTCAGGCTTCTTTCTCCACTGATTTTTGTGGGAATCTAACTTTTCAGTCTGTTACAGAAGTATGGCTTAGAGTTGTGCATTTGTGTAAATGTTTGGGCATGGTCATACAAAACTGTTCTCAAACGCAGACAGCATTTTAAAGACAATTTAGAAATCAAATGAAGTGCAGAGGCATGAGAGTGTGCATATGAGTATAAACCGACTGTTAACGTACCATTTCTTCAGTTGAATAATGGTAATGCATTTCAATACATGATTCTGAAAGAGAACTGAAAAACTGAAATGAAACCACTATTCCATATTTTTTTTTAGCCACTAGCGTTCTAAACAATGTCTACAAAACCCATTGCAAGACATGTCAATGCAGTTACATAGTACAAGATGCAGACATGCATGTACAAAATCTTGCAAGCATGAGCGTGCTTGCTTCACAGACCTTTCTATGTAGACCCACAAAATGCTGAAATTAATTCTGCTGTATAAGTTTCTATGCAAGGAAACATAAAGGAACTGCCATCTGGCTTGTTTTCTGGATTCCATTAAAAAGATCATCTGTGCACAACGCAGAACACATCTACACCACACAAGCATATTTTCTGGCCTGCAAAACACAAATGGCATGTAAGAATGTCCTGGGTTGTTCCCAGAGCCCAGGTCCCAAATGGAGTCTGAAGGGCTGTCAGGGGGTAACTTAAAGAAAATAAATAAATAACTGCACAAAACACATTTACATTCTGAGACATTTCTAGAGTTGCGTTCGGGCTACAGCTACTCAAGGAATAAAAGTTATCATAGTACAGAAAATACTGTCATACCTGTAGCACAGATAACTTTATGGTGACTCTGAGAACTACTTCAGCTCTTTGCTTTGTGCTTATAAAAACATCAGAAATGCCCAAAGCATAGTTTGTTGCATTTCAGTCTAATTGTTGTTCTCACTTCAATTTAATCACCTTCACAGGCACATATACTGAGTGCTTCTATTCATAAATTGCATTTTAATAACCCACCTAATTGCCTCCTTTTCCCCAAGCAGATAAGCTTTTAAGAAGGCAGTAACTTTGGTATCTTCTGCTACTTGCAAAATTCAGCTGAGTTCTGTTGATGTTTCTACCTACCACTTCCTGGAAAAGGTGGCTGAAAGAGGGAAAGAGAGAAATTCAGTAAGGTCTGAGGAATCTGAGTAAGCGTTAATTGCAGCTGCAATTTCTGCAAGGCAGAAAACTCAATCAATTTTACTTTAGCCATTTTTTAATATGTGACAAAATTTGCCCATAAAATAAATATTTGATTAAAAATATTCATTAAAATAGAAAAAAGTATCAAAGGCTGGATTAAAAATGAAACATAAGCAAATCCTCTAAGAACAAATTCTGTAGGATTAATTTCTATACAGTGTCTATACATTTCTCTACAACATCTCTACATTTCTGTTAGTCTGTCTACAACAGATCTTAGTTGATTGTTGCATTATAAATAGCTGAGAAAATATAGCTTTTCGCATTTTTCAGAAAAGTCACCTTTGTATCAGGTTTTGCATATGAATCTACTCCTTGTGAAAGGTGCTATCAAAAAAAAAAACCCAACAAAAAAACCCAATACATCATGAAGAGCATTCCTAATGCTACTTAGACGTGTTCACCTCCTCCTCTGAAGGAGGCACTTGCAGCAAACACAGCTTTCCTCTTTCAGATTAAGTTGCATTGTTGTTGGCAGGGGATATCTATGCATCAGATATACAAAAACTTCTCATCGGCAAACTGGGAAGAAATCACTCATATTTTTCACAGAATAGCAGTTTACGGAATTATAAGGACACTGATGTAGGAATGCCTTTGTTTTAAATATAGCTTACTTGCTGTTCCTGGTGCTCAGCAAATGCTGCTGAAAACAATTCCGGCTGTTCAGCAAAAAATACCACAGACAGTTCTAGGTACCACAACTTTATAGTAAGGTCAAAGTGTAGCAGGCAAGTATTTACCTCCTGATAATGGCTGATTTTGTACCTGTATCCTCTCCAAGCCTAGAATATATATGGAGAAAAAAAAAAGGTTTTTATATTTAGATGTGCTACACTGCTGTTTTCATTGTTCTCTGACATCAGCCCCTAGAAACAGCTGGGAGCCACAAGGGTCACTGTACACACACAGCCCTCTGACAAGTCCGCTAACCCTAACCCAAGGCTATGATGCCACAGTCAGTCTGAAAGAGAAGAAAAAGGGAATAGAATAAAAATGTTTAAGCACTCAGATTTGTATCTTCTGTGCAACAGGAAAATGCTCAATACCATATTCTAAGACAACGCTATTGGCTCTGATGTAATGTGTGATTACAGATAACTCCTAGTAACTTTAGACCATGTATGCATCAGCTTTATTACGATTAGGATAGAGGACAGTCTCCAAAAGCATATTGCAAGAGCATCACCTAGTTGACAGTCTTATGGTTTCTATACATGCAGAAATTTGTTCTTCTCTTCACTAGTATCAGTATATTATACAGACAAAACGCATTTAGCATGCATTCATCATTACATGTCCAAGAAGAACAAATCAATATGCCAAAACAGAATTTATAAAACCTAAGCGATAAACTCATTTTCCAAGTGCTCAGAAATTACAGAATACAACAGTACAACTTACAGCATTTTTCATCCCCATACTAGAGTCAGTTTTGCTCTTGCAAAAATTGCAAAAATCCACTGTACTGAAAACCCTGAAAGTGTCCAACTCCAGATCATATGGAGTGAAAAAGACAACATCTATGAAGAGTTCCTAATGGACATGCTACAGTCATAGTTTCCCTCTTTTCAGCATTTTTTGAAGTAGATTAAGTGAGGTCATCATATATTTTTGTTTCATTTTCACCAGTTCATAGAATCCTAAACCCAAAATTGCCTAAGGTGAAAGGACTGATCTAAGGGTTGTATTTAACACAGCAGGAAAAAAAAATCAATATTTTTCTATTTTTTGTTTTTCTGAAGAAAGGTTTCAATACATCATGCTAATGTCTGCAAAGTGGCTTAAGCTTTTGTTGATAAAATGACATCTTAAATAACATTCTGCAAACTGTCTAGGTCTTCAGTGATAGGATGACTGCTTTTAAGATTGTCTTATAAGTATGGGGGAAAGAATTTGCCCATTCACATTTCGTAGTCAGCCTCTTAATTCTGTTAAGATGTTTAAGTACCCTTCTTATTTTAAATTTAACCAGAAGGATCAGTCACTCAAAAAAAGCATAAAAATATGTTTAAAGCGAAGTTACCAAAAAAAAAAAAAAAAAAAGCCTGATATTATAACCAATAACCATTAGACTCTTTTCAGAAAAAGGGGCAGAAGAGATGACTTCAAAAGAATATTTAGAAGTGAGATTCCAACACAGTTTTTCACTATAACCATAACACACATACAAGAAACTCAGGTGACACCAATGAATCCAAAACAGCAGTCAATGCAATCATCTTGCTTGCTCAAATTCAGAAGATGTGTTTCATGTGTTTGATTCCGTATGTTTTGAAAAAAACCATGATAATCAATGCCCAGAGTCCTAGAATAAATCCTCCAGGAGGGTGCCAGTCCTTTTGTTTTGGTTTCTGAAAAAAAGAACAAACAAAAAGAGAAAAACAAAGATTTCATACTTAGTCTTCATATTAAACAGGTAGTGTTTTATCAAGTGCAAAAAAAAAAAAATCTCAGCACCAAACACCAATAAGCTGTATTTCTTCATAAAGAAGAAGCATCTTGCTTCTTGACGTGGTGTAAATGCCGATGGGAAGTGAGCTGATGCTCAAGCAGAGAGGTTAAGTACCACAAAAGGCCACTAGAACTGTGCCTGAGACACCACTTTGATGGTGCATATCAGCATTGTGGGACACATTCAAACTCATTTGTTTGGACAGAAATTCACATATCTGATCTCATGTTAATACAAGAGAAGAATTTTGCAAGTATGAAAAACAGTTCCTGCAAGTGAAATGTGAGAGAGAGAAGAAGGTGTTGTTTTTCCACTATCTGGAATGTTTCCTACAGCTTCTTCTGTACTCAGAATTATTTAAATAAACAGACATCTAAACACATAAAAAGCTACGATTCATTATTAAAGGAATATCATAACACAAAACAGGATTGTTTTTAATGTCAATCACATTTCCCAGAGGCCTCACTGAGTCTAACTGCTTTTCCTTAATGTAGAAATACGTTCTGCAATTTAAATACCTGTCCCTCCAACAATTTTTTCATCTTCAGTAAAATGAAATACACTGCAATCTGTTAAGGCTCTTTCTATCAGACACTTAACAGTAAGGCGAGATAAAACTCATCTGTCCCCTTCCTCCTCTTCTCATATTGACAGAAATTTCGGATACTCCATATTCTGTGAGAAATGTATTGTGGGAGATAAGAGCTGCTGCATGCCCCAAGATCCGCCTCTAAGGCTAAGCAGTAAGGTGAATCTGTATGAATGCAAAATTTTAGTTAAGAATATCATGACAAAAATATCAGAATTATAGTATTTAGAGGTATAATTCAGTCCTTTGTGCCTATGACAACTCTTGCCCTCAGCAGGTATGCGTTACAGGTCTTCTAAGCAGACAGAGATGATTTACTCTTACCATAATAAATACTGAAGTGCTTGCTGAGTTTTTTTATTCCTGCCTTGCTGAATGATTTGCACTATTCTGTCCTCATACAAAATGAGGCACAAGGGGCACACAGAGTATTTTGGTTTTGTTGCATTTAAGTCAAATTTAAAATTCTCTTTCAGTCACGTGAATAACTTACAAAAGATGGTAATTTCAATTTCTGCATGAATCTGCTTATGAAAGCCTGCCTTGCCATTCTCTGCTAAACGTACCAGGTGGCTGGTGAACTTTAAGGCAATAAGGAACAGTTTGCAGCGTCTGTTCTTTCAAAACAGCTTTTCTGTCAACAAGAAAACAATGTTTGTGGATTGCTCAGCTCCCATTTTCTAAGCTACATAGCTATGGCTTTAAGATTTTTGCTTAACTACCATGCTTGCACTTAAGAAGTGGTACAAGCAGCCATGTCACCTGGGACACTCGAAGAAGCTGATACCCAGAAATATTAATGATTATTTCCTCTGATACAGGAATCACAGAACAAGCATTATAATTTACATCAGAACAACTAAACCGAAGATATAAGCAAAGATGGTACATGTATATGCAAACCACTGAATTTGCAAAGAAGCACTCATCAGCCGCAATGGATGCGATACTGGTAATTTGCCACCTCACTGACATTCACAACCACGTATCTGCATATAAAGATCTCAGGAAATCAACTCGGAATGTTCAAAAAGGCTGCCAGCACACCTCCCTTCTGAAAGTAACAGCACACGACACTTCTCCACACAGAGGAACTTTCTTGTTTAAATCCTCCTAATTAACCCATAACTTCGTATGCATATTGCAGTGCCCGTTTCATCAATCTCTTTGTACTATCAATCTTTCCCTTCTTGGATCTCAGACAAATTCCTTACCACAAAGTGGCACCTGACCCTTCTAGACAAATGACTTCAATTTGCAGTCAGTGACACTAAAAGCCTCTTTCTCCTATTTTGTATAGAACACGTAATTTAATTTCTTTAAAGAATTTATATGAATAAATATTTATAAGGTGATCTATGAGTATGGTTTTCCATTTTGTCATGCCATGCATTTAAGGCTCCTCCATGAAATTCCACAAGGAAATGAAGGCCAGTGCAGCAATGTCTCTACACTGAGACATCAAGGACATAAAAATTATCAGCCTAAAGCCATGGGATGCACCGTTAAATTGTGACGGATATATTACTATTAAAAACAGGAAGGTACCACAAAAAAATATCTGAGGATATACAAGAGCTACACACTTGGTCACCTTAAAAATAAATTATCTTAACAAAAAAGATTTACATACCTGGAAACTGGAATCTACATGTAAATATTAAACCACAATAAAAGGGCAAAGAGATGTAACTCTATCTACATCTGGAAGTCAATAGTGAAGTTAATTGAGCACAAAATTATATTGAAATATGCCAGTACTTTCCACTAGGGGCATACAGACATCAAAATTTTATGAATACCTAAAGTGGGATTAGACAGATTCTTGTCTAAATCTTTACAGTATACCCGTAAGCGCTGAAAGAAGCAGGTGTCTTTAAATTAACTTGATCATAGATTCCCAAGAAAGTTCACCATTGACATAAAAATATAATTAGCTTTTGACTTGACAAACTCATCCGTTTAAAATCGTAACAAATGTTACATAGAAAACTTGAATAACAAATCTTTGTCCAGCTGGGCACATCAGCTGAGCAATAAACAGCACTCGGGTTCCTTTACGAAAAGCTGCGTTTTGCACCTGTGAATCACACCCATCAGTATTTAAGATGGAACCTCTGCTTCTGGAAGCTAATGTCAGCGAACTGTGCTTGTAACATACGCTGACGGAGAGCTTTCAGCCAGCACAGTTGTTAGAGCACACCCAGCAATTCTTCCCTCTTGGCACGGCTGCATCAATACCACAGGCAATGCCAGCGCACCTGTGTGGGCTAGGAGGTGCGGTGTCACTCCACGCTGTCACAGCTGTGCCAGCAGTGCTTCACTATGAAGGCAAAGGCCGAGCTGGGATGCCCTCCTACAGAACACATCTGAGCCTCAGCTGGGCTGCTTCTTGCAGGGATCGCTGCAGACGCTTCTTTGCCTATTTTGCACAGGAGGGCAGGGAAGAATCACAGAGATCTCTCCTAGTGGGAAAAGCTATTTTAATAAGAAAGAATTATTTCAATAGCAAAGGGAAAGGTTTCCTTTTTTACCTCAACATACTGGAAACAGGTTTAGAACAGCCAGTTTCCTTCTATGCTTATACCAGTCCTGTGGCCATAAGCAATCCCTAGATAAACTGTCCCTTTGTATCATTTTTAGGATTGATCAGAAGCATTAGTGAATACAAAATTTCTCCCAGATTCTTAAAAAATAATAATAAGTTTTTTAAAAGTCAGTATTTATCATATGAACATGGCCTAAATCAGGGTCCTTCTGTGAAAGGTAATTTTGAAAGTCAGGTATTTTCTCAGTTGCATTAAAATGCTAAATAGACAAAAAAATGATAAGTGTTGCAGTATTTTAATTTGCAATTTTTATATAACTTTATTATGATTAAATTGATGTGAGAATTTGTGTTATTAAAAGACTACAGACTGGTTGCAGTACTTTCAAGTTATGCATAACTTTCTCTTATTTGGGACTGATTTGGAGGAGCACAGGCAATAGCTTTTTGACTCAAATTATTCTGAATTTCACTGTAGCAGTACACACATAAGAACTTTGCTAAGTACTGCTTACATAATTGACATATTTAGGTTTTGTGATTTACGCTAAAATACAAGCCCATTATAAACGCCCTCTTTCTCCCTACAATAATAGCTGTAACACAGGTGAAACGCACACACAAAATGGTCCAATGCGTCATGAACAAATACATTTAGCAGCTTAAGGGCTAGTCATTATTGAATTGCTGGAGATTCCAAATTAAAAAGATAGGTAGCTAAGCAACAGCAAGCTTCCTCCTGTGAACAGTTTTCTGCTGTACTCTCTCTAGTTCTGGTAGGTTCATTATTCTGTAGAACTTAAGAAACAGTTAACAGAAAGTTGCTCCAAGTACTGTAATTAAGGAGAGGATAAAACAGTGTGTTTTCAAACTAGATGGGTCTACAGGGACCATAATGGAAAGTATCCAAGACTTTCAGTGAAGGTGTTTCATAAAACATACAGTACTTGTTATTGCAATTAAAATGAGTTTTATGCAAGAAATAAAAAGAATTAAAGCTGAAGTAGTAAATAAATTAAGAATGGTTTAATTTTAAAATGTTATATCAGAACAGAAATAAGATTTAAAACATCACATATTAACATTTCACATGGAAAACACTATCATAAATATCATTATAACCCAACCCTACAGTCCTCTTCCAGCAGAAGTCTCCTTTGCATCAGTGTCCTGAATTAAGGATAAAAATATTAGGGCAGAAAGCTTTGGGTTAAACTCAGAATCCACATTTGGATGGTAGCAGTAGAAAAAGTGATGCACACAGTATAAATGTAGCAGTGTTACAGTCAGGAATGTAGTAATTCCCAAACAGGAAAGACAGGCTAATTCTTCAGTCTACACCAAGATCTTATTCCACACTGGGCTTCAAGAAAGGGTGCAAAACCTTAAAAATGAATGTGTACAAAATATTTCCTATAAGGGATGTTCTCTCCACCCTGAGACAGATGGTGTTTGTTTGTATCACAAAGTGCAAAATATCCGTATGTAATCGCACAAAAATCAGAAGTTACAAGTTCTGTATTTCAATGAGTCCATAGTGGCAGCTATCATATTTCATATTAATCCCTGCTTAATTCTCTCTGGACTTTCAGAGTGCCCTAGGCACAGTTTTGGTCTATTTATTGCAGTGCACGTGATATAAAATATCACCTAGGATCCTGGGGCTTCCTGGCAGCCAGCAGCAGCTACTAGGGGAAGTCCCGTGCATATCTCTCTGTGGATTTCTCCACCTCTACTAGTCCTGGGGGTCGGCAAGAATGAGCAGGGAAGCGAAGCACAATTGCTGCTTGCCAGTGCAATGCCCTGCATCATTATTAGGTCATTGGGGTATATGTTACATATTTTGGGGCGTAGATTTCCAAGTTTTCTTCTTCGTCATTCTCCATTTGAATGAGCATTTCTATTTCTTTCATTGCAATACTAAAGCTTCTCTTTTTTGCTTCTCAAGATACCTAATTTATGTTAGGGTCTGTGTTAAAGACCAGTATTGAAATCTGAAAAAAAGAAAGCTCCATGTTTCAAAAAGGAGGTCTTTAAAATCCAAGGCTAACCAAGGTGAAACAGCTCACCTCCTTCTCATCTCAGAAAAAAACTGATCTCAAAGCAAAGGACAAGGAAACTGTTGAGAAGCCAAATTCTACTATGCAGGACACCATGTCAGTGGCACCTTATATATTTCTTAGAGGCACTCCATAAAAATAGAGGTTCACTTACAATTTAAAATTACAAATTTGGTAATCATTGCAATTCTTACGAGAAAACCCACAACAAAGTTTAACTTCAGAACAAATTTATATGCATCACAAGAAAATCACAGCATAAAATACATCCTCAGAGCTTTTATTAGGAAGTCTGCGCTTCCAATTTGTCAGTTACAGTTTTGATTTGTTGTCCTCACAGTGGGGGGGAAGGGGGGAAATCAAATAATTCTAGACATCTAGTAATAGTTTAATCCTCTTTTGTGCCCACAGCAAGATTAAAGTCATAAGAGAACTCCAACATAAGCGGTGCCTGTTAATCTGCAAAACAATTTAAAGCACTTTTGTCTAATCTCCCAGTTTGTATTTATTAACCACAGTGCCATGATTACTGATATCTCCAATATTAATAAAATAGTGAAGAAAGGTCACTCATCAACAACAAAAACTCATGGAAGATATGGGAAAAAACAGCAGTTAAACTAAATTAAAACATCATTGCCAACAACTGCATTTTAAATATTTACTTTGAAAACTGTACAATCACCATAAAACAAATACTGCTACGATAGCTTTAGTTTTTCATTTCCTTCTAAAATATGTAATCTGTAAGGGCTTTTTAGAAATGACCTTATGGCTGCTCACTTATTATTTTCTACTTTCAGTGTTATCTCTCAGCATTACATAGCAGCTTAAAGTGCTTTCAGTGCTTTAACAATTATTCATTAATCTTCCAACCTGTGACACCACACATAATATACTTCATCTAATCAAAGGGAGCTTTCCCAGCACCTGAGACCCAGTGTAGTTCAATTCCCAGACAAGCCAGCACTCATATGAATGATGCCCGCCTGGCAAACAGGGATTGTGCTATGCGGCCTCCAAGCCCAGACATGTGATTTGATACAACCAAAGTTAACAAACACAGATCTGTACTGGCAGCCGAAACAGTTCAAATCTATCTTCCATAAACTGGCACAGCAGAAGTCTTAACTCTGCTGAGGTAAGAGGGCTGAGCTCTTACCTGCTCAGTTACCAGCAAGTTATGACACTCAGAAGCATGCACATGCTTAAGGACAGAGATGAAAAAAGTCACAAGATAAAGCCATATATATATGGCTTTTTATATATATATAAATCACATCAATTTAAGGTCTACTAAGCAAACTGTTTTTATATTCATATTAATTCATACTCTTATATGAAGCCATGATCATGATTTTCGTAAAAGAGCACCTAAGTCCACATCAAATATATGAATTACATTTGTGAACACAGAGCTTCATGCCAACCGAAGCATGCAAAAATAGAAGACAAGCAGCGCGATTAAATAGACTTGATATCCAAAAGTTAGCCACTGTTAGTTTGACATCCTTCTTTTCAGAAATGATTTTAATTAATTTAAACAAGAAGAGGATTATTAGCAAAAATATGACTAAAGGCATTTGGCTCACAGTGCCGTGACACGATCCAAAGGATAAACTTCTTGAGGTCCTTATATTGGAAGGGGGTTAGAAAATGACAGAAATATGCACTAGCTGGCCACACCTCAGTGGAGCGGACCTCCAAAAATGATCAGCTATAAAAGCAACTCACCTGCTGCTACCCAAACTTTGGGTTAAGCAGACAGAAAAAGCAGCTGCAAAAGAAAAAGGATGTGAAAAAGGTCTGTAGAGGCTGTAGTGGGACAAAGTTATCTTGAATTCACTAGAAAGGTGAAAAGTGGGCTACCCTACTCTCACAATAGGATTTTTGGAGCAGCATACACTGCCCACTTTCCCCTGGGAAAAGATTATCTCAAAGTCTTTTACAGGGCAGATGTTGTTGCTTACAAATACAGAGACTCAAAACCACAACCAACCACTCAGCTCTGTGGAGAAAAGGCAATATGTGACAGCACGGACTCCGGCCTGCTTCAGTTTGGGATGGTTACTCCAAGTACCGGCCTCACCAAGAAGCACAGCACTGTTGCCTCCTGCTCAGAAGTCTGACGTGGATTTCCCATAGTGTCACTCTGCACCACACGGTGAGCCCATTCAAGTACTTCTAAATCAATATGCTCTGAGACAGTTTTTTCCTTAATCTCGTAAAATTAATTGCATGCCTCAAAACTTCAATTATGAAGTACAATTTTGATCACTCAAATTCAAATGAAGTTGTATCTGTTTATATGGAGAAACCATGACACTCATAAATTATTTTGCTGTTCCTTTCAAAGTAGTAGTGACGGTTCTAAAGACACATTTTTTTCTGGATATCCCATGAGTATCTAATCATTTATTTCCAGGTGGCAGGCTGTATTAACAACAGATGTTAGACAACATTAGATCTTTAACTCAATATGCCATATTGAGTACAAAATCTAATCAAACATCTTAACAGCTACATTTAAAGAAACTGGAATCCAAATAAATATTCCCTATACATGTACTTTTTACTGCTCATTTTTAAAATGTCTCCAGGACCTCTACAACTATAATTTAAAAAGTTCTCCTTTGCCCTAAGCTGTGTGCGACATTATACCTGTGTGCAGTAGAGCTCCAGGTTTTTCCAGCTTTGGCTTGCACAACTCAAAACTGCATTACATTTGAGAGGCAGGCATGAAAAAAAACATGGATGGAGGGAGAAGCAGGGCTGAGGTGAAAGGTGTCTGTACATTTATATGAGCAAGATCAAATTTAGCTGTGTTTTTACTGCAAAACATTTTCATTTTCAGTGAGAAATCAAGGTATTACAGCTGGTGATAGATCTGTTTGTTCCCCACAACTACCCCGCTTTTAAAAGCGATTGTTGTAGGCAGTTGTACACACCAGACAAGTATTCTCACCCAAGTTTATGTTGTATATGCTCTGTGAGCAGAAAAAAAATGCAAAAGGAAAAAGAACTATTCTGAAATATCAACCCAATACTTTTGGCTATTCTAGCTGCCATACAACCTTGAAAACAAATCATAAAACATGGAAGCAATACAGGCACGCACTTAGTGGTTGCACTTAATTAGACCTACACCAGAAAGCCATTTCTGTTACACTTGGTATGTCAAAGAACAAAGAGTCCCAGAGAGCACATTCATTCCTGCAAAGAGTTTTTGTAGGCAGCTGCCATTAAGAAAGAATGGCAGATTTATGGTATCATAAATATTCAGTGTTCCCCATAACATTTGCATGACACCAGTTTATCAGTCAGATGTACATGGGGCTAAACAAAGTCCATCCTTCTGGAAGAATGAATGAGTATAGCTAAGTATATACCCCCACAGACTAACGTGTAATATATAAGTATCAGCATCTTTCTGAATGGGTAAGTCCTTTAAAAAGATAAAACCACAGATCTTCTTATCTAATGACAAACAGGTTCCACCTCAGCTGCCTACCACCTAAAGTGACCACTGGTTACCGCCCTACTGATGTCATGTTGTCACTCAGTCCAATTTAAGTACTAATTATCTGATTGTCAGCCATATATTTGTAGATGGGCTTTCAGCATTCCTTCCACGCAATCCTCCTGAAAATATGTGATCATTCGCTAATTCACAGTGCCCCACTGCTGGAGCTGGATTTTTCCAGGAACAACAGACAACTGTCAATGTAAAGGGAAAGGGTGCGGGGTGGAGAGCGCTAGTAATGGCAGGGTGCTACGCGCTGATCAAGAAAGCTGGTCACTACAGAAGTAACTGCTTGCACAAAGCTGAACCATGCACACACACAGAACTTCCACACGAACAACGAAACAGGATGCTATCTTGTCTGTTCAACAATATGAATGCAACTCTTCCATTACTGGAGCCTTCATTCATTTACCCCTTCCACCCGTTCTTGAAATGGAAATGATTTCATCAAATTTCAACTCTCTGAATTATTTAGGAAAACAATTCTAGGCAGAGCGCTAGAGAGCAGCCTGCCAATATCTCTATCTCAAGCCATTCATCAGTACTGTCAAGAGCTTGTGAGTTACATTGCCATGCTCCTCACAGCATGCTACTGAAGGGTAAACAAACTATAATTAACTTAACACAAAAAATCACCAAGAACACCTCACTAAGTTTACACGCTTTAGTGGGATAAATGTGTGAATATATTTGGAGCTAACAGTGCTGTCACCTGAGGAAAAACATTCAGAAAAGTATCTAGCATCACAGACAGCACTACAAAATATGTCAAGCTAAAATTGATAACATTTATATTCTGTCCTTATCAATGTGAGCTTATTGGTAACAGCTACTTTTCATTGCACATATGCTCAGAAGAAATATAGCAGAAGAAAAAAATGGGAAAACTGTTACTGTTAATTTTATTATTCACTGAAATACCATTTAAATAAATACTATCTATCAGAGAAACTTTCCTGTCAAAACAATGAAAAAGTAATGATTAATAAGAACTGTACAAGGTTATGTGAGAAATTGAAGTGTTACAGAACACTGAACTGACACCAGAAAACTGAAATTAAATCTTGCATCTTGGACAACCTACTATAACTTACGCCAGTAATCTGTTTCATATAGAAAGGTCCTGATCCTGCATATATTTAGTGACAGGAAACACAGGTTAAGTCAAAGGATTTAGTCTTACGCTCAAATTACACGTGCTTCCACAAACACACACTGACATTATTTCTATGCCCAGTGCAACCAATATTAAGCAACAAAATAAGGAATAAATATTAACAAATACTTTGCCCTTTGCTTAAGCATCTAACAGCATCCCCTCCTTCCCCTCCACTCTACGCACACAGATATGCATGCGCTTGGCTTTATTATTCGGCATTACTATTCAAGCGACACAAATACAAAACACCACAAAGCCATTAACTAGAGAACTAATCCAGCAGCCAGAAGCAGTGCTGACCCAGGTCTCATCACAGACAAACTGCATGACCATAGTGTGCTTTTAGTCGGGTAGTTCCCAGTCACAGTTTTTGGGGACAGAAGAAAGAGCTAAGGAAGATTCAGACTGCTCCTTAACGTCCACAGTAAGAGGAACTGAAAGTGGGTTTGACAGAAGCCATTCAGCAGCATCAAGAAAAGCTCTCAAGGAGGAGATACCTCCTCCCTGCAATACAGCAGATCCCACTTTTTTTCACCAGTTTCTACTGCAGACAAGGCCAAAACATTTCAGAACAAGTTGGGCATAACTGGGAATGCCAATGGCAGTTCTTTCATAGCCCAAAGAGGCTTTTGCAGACAAATTAGCTCAAAGGTAGGAAAGATGCCTTTTCTCTGCATATAAAAACGGAAGCCTTACCTAATCAATAAGCATTTAGGAATATTGCTTACTTTCACATTTGCCAGTAAGTCTCATTCCAAAACCAAAGCTTGTTCCACCAAAGATACCTCCTCTGGAACAGTAAAACTGGTCACCAAAATGAAAGCAACTCTGGAATAATATTTCTTCTGTTAAATACTGCATTTTTACTAATAGAAAAAGTGATTTAATTTACCATTTAAAGGTTCTGATAAATCAGTTTTCCTTTAATCAGGGAAGTCTTAAAGCCTCTTTAGATCAAGCGTAATTTTTAAACTACTACCTTAGCATTTCACAGGCATTATGATATAGACAAAATTGATAATTTTTTAATTTCAAAAATATTAACAAAATTAATGCAGCAGTAGCTCTGCATTCCATGACATTTTCAGCTTCTTTAAAAGAATCAGTATGTATATTAAAAGACAATGAATCAAGTTATTAAAGTAACATTTTTTCACGTAGACCTTAACTGCTACTGTTTACTATGATAGTAATGAATATGATAGTCTCTACAACCCCAAGATTCTACTGCTAGGAATTACATTTTCTCACTAAGGTTTTTTTGTGGTTTAGCTGTCTGCATCTAATATTGGTATTTGGTACTTTGATGTAATTAAGAATAGGGGAACCATTCTTAGAATACTATTTCAATCCATTAGGCAAATTTTCTCACTATGATATGAAAAACGTCAACTACTTAATTAGCACACCTACTTCCCCCAGGCCTCTAAGTGCACCTAAGCTATGCTTTATGATTGCCCAAGAAAAAAAAAAAGAAACCACAACACATCAATTATGCCTCTACGCAATTGTACAACTATTTTAAAATGTGTGAACAGTTAAGACAAAATTGAAAAATTACCATAATAGGCTTTTGACACTTCCCTGCTTAAGCAAAAATTAATTCTAACTCCCTGTTTTTATGCAAAGCCTTTATAATTTCTCTAATCTCGAGCTCCCATGAGAGGGAACACAATACTTTCAAGTACAAGAGTGTGAGGCTTGGCATCTTCTCTTTTTAGTTATGCAGTTTATTTGATGGAAGTCTAAACCGCTAAGCCTCCCTTTGTGCTTAATATAAGACATCCTCAGTGGAAATACAAGTTAATTTAAGTGAAATGAAGTTTTAGGAAGAATGAATTCTCTTGGACAGAAAGCTTCACTAAAGCAAAGCTTTTTTAAATGCAGCATCTGTTTCCTGAATTGCTCTAGAACCTGTAATAAAAATAAACTAAAAAGAAGCAAAAATTTTAAAAGCTACTTTTCCCTGCGAACATCATAAACGTAAAAACCAGTCTAATGGAATAACTTATGTATCATTTTCCTGTATGTTTTTTAGTTTAATCTTGCATCGTACATGAAGAAGCTTCAACAGTGTAATGAATTAGCATGTTCTAAGCATAAGATATTAAGCACCTTCCATTTTATCAGCAGTGATTACTATTACACTTACTGCTTATGTAACAAAAGTAAATCAGATATATCACTGGTATATACTTCCAAATACAATAAGGTGTATGGAACACATACTAAAATTTACAGAGTTATTTCACACATTTCTTTGCCCTCCACCACAATTTCTGTATTTGTGCATCAGATCCTATGCTGTAGCAGCACATGGTGTGTTATGATGCCTGCAAACCTATTAAGGTCACAGAAAGCTTGTGCATATATTTAGTTTATTCCCATGCAAGTCAGAAGTATATTATTTGCATACCATTATGCACTGAAAACCTATTCAGTTATCCCCACTGGAGACAACTCACCACGGTGACCTAAATAGTATTCACTTTTCCAATATTTGAAGGAACAGCAAATAAGTGGGAGCCAGTGCAGACAAATCCAAAAAGACTCAGAACATCTAAGAATCCAGGCTTATGAATGACAAATGCAAATGAATGCAGACCAGTGTATCACAAACAATCTCACAGAAGCAAAGAATGATGAAAAAAGTAAATCATATGCTTAACAGAGGGCTACAATGTTGAGAGTGAAAATGACCAGAGAGAAAACTTTTGCAAAAAAACTCTGACATTACCTAAGCTTATTACAACCACAAAGGAGAGCAAAAAGTCTCAAATCTCAGAACTCACTTAAAAATAACCTCCCTACACACTCAGCAACAGCAGCAGTTCTAATATCAGCTGCCCAAAACAGAGCAAGACAGCTATTGATATTTTATCTATAGCATTGTGCAACAATTCACATGATGTTAAGCAGTTGAGACCCCTGGGACACATACATATTGCTTCTTCCGTAACAGCTGCCAATATCATGCAGACTTTCCATAATCACGCACATGTACATGCTGTAATTGTCCTCTTAATTTATATTCCCCCTATAATTACTGTATTTTGATTAAACATCTAAAAACCCTACTCACTTTTTCTAGTCATTCTCCTTGATCTCAATATAGCCACAACGAAGGGAGAATATAAAGAAAGTATCTATGTACTTTGTGCAGAAAGTCAGAAGAGATTAACATAATGGTCCTTTATGGCCTTAGTATACAAATAAAAATTTCTCACTGTTAACCTTATCTTGCTTTTTGCCAACATGTTACGTTAATTTTACTTTAAATTGCAAGCATTTTTGAACCTGTCTCTTTCTGTAAAGTTCTAAGCATATCTACAGCACAATACAAACAATACCCACTGTCTTAAAATCACAATTGTGACCAGGCCATAAAATGCAACAAAAGACAATCATGGCATGATCAATCCAAAGCCAAGATAAAGGTATATAAGGATCAATATTATATATTGAAAGGTTTGTGCATACAGGATCTTGAAACACATGGCTGGTTCAGCTGAAAAAAAATGCAAGTTAT
The DNA here is from genome assembly GCA_013399475.1 of Chauna torquata. Taxonomy (NCBI): domain Eukaryota; kingdom Metazoa; phylum Chordata; class Aves; order Anseriformes; family Anhimidae; genus Chauna; species Chauna torquata. The sequence continues at coordinate 129,901 of VXAL01005716.1, forward strand.
TTTTCTGAATAACAGGCTCTCCAGGGACGTAGTCACGGCACCGAGCCTGTCAGAGTTTAAGAAGCATTTGGACTATGCTCTCAGACATATGGTCTGAATTTTTGGGTAGACCTGTGTGGAGCCAGGAGTTGGACTCAATGATCCTTGTGGGTCCCTTCCAACTCGGAATATTCTATGATTCTATGATTCTGTAACAGTTCTTAGAGTTCATGGTCATACAGCTACTAATGACCCTCCAAATGCAGTTACTTGAAGTTCAGATGAATAAACTGCAAAGATGAATAACATTCTCTTAAAGCCTGACGTTACACTCACTTCCTGAACTTCTTCCTTCATTTTAAATCTTAGATAATGCTTATTAACAAGAAATTATTTCATTAATTATGTCTTAAAGAAGCTGCAACTCCAACATGGCACCTGTAACGATTATAGCTACTTTAATATGTGGGTATCTTCTCATGTATCTTTAATAGTACATCTGACAGTTCTGTACACTGGTGGGTATGAAAGTGATGTCTCATAAGCCCAATACATTAAATGGATGACACAACAGTCACATATAACGCCTCATACTACCAGTATTCACAAGGGCAAACCGTGCACTCCCATGATACGCACAAAAACCTTCAACTTACTTCCATTTCTGCTTTCCAGAGTAACAATTAGTTTCACTCTGTCTTCCCTGCTCATGAGAAATATAAACAAACATTTTCAGGGAATGTAACATACACTTTATCAATTTTGGCTTATACTACCTATTTTAGCTGGCTTCAGAAATACTGTAGTCACATATCAAGCTAGGCTGAAATTGTTTTTTAAATGTCCCCCACCCCATCCCTTGTTTTTTTTTTTAATTGCCTTTTTTTTTCAATCAGTAGTTTTCAGCTCGCTGTTGTGCTTATGTTGTTGTGCCAGTGTAACGCAGAGAGCAGGACTCACCAAGAGGAATGGGGGCAGAGTGAAATGTGGCCACTTAAAGGGCATCCCTAGCTAAATTACTCCAATCTGCCTGTCACGTTGACCTCCCAGCCCATGCCCAAGAAGAATGAAGATACACTCCAATCTTTAAATGTAAGGCTTTCCATAGGTCAGGGACTGGCAAAAAAAAAAGGAAAAAAAAAAAAAAAAGACGACCTCAGAATGTGAAACAGTTCAGTAGTTCAGTACTACACTTCTTTGTCCAAACTGCAGGACCTGTACAGCCTAAAACAGTCCATTTGAAAACACTGCATCAACTGCATCTGTTTCAGCTCTCACATCTCCCTGAAGAGGTGAATAGCAAGAGAGCGGAACCACAAAGCCAAAGCTCTCCAAAAGCTGTGTGTATATGATCTCTGAGGGACAGCACAGTCTAGGTGTACAGTCACCTTGCTGGGTGCCACTGTTGTGACATGTTCCAAGACATGACAGCAGAGACCGGGCCCTACTGATACCCAGATGAGCTAATACATTTGCACCTCAAACAGAGCATCGTAATAACTGCTCAACTAAACTCTTCTTAACACAGCCATGTAATAGGATAAAAGAGAAGCTTGCTTTATTGCCTTTAAAATATACTTCAGATTCATTTAAAAAAATGCAAGGAGGGAGGTAAGGTTACATGTTTTAATGCATTAAAAATTGCACTGAAAAAAGGGAAGAAAGGGTGGACCATACAACATTTATGGCAAGAAAAAACTACCATCCTCAATCTCTGGCACCTCAGGGCAGCTGGGACAGACCTTGGCAAAGTTACTGCTCTCTGGCTTACAGAAAATGTTCAGTGCTGTATTTCTACCAGGAAACAGTTAAAAGCAAGAACCCCACAACTGACTGCTCAGGTGCCTCATGCAAGCTACCTTTCAATGCATTTAGTCATTCAATCCATTGTATTCTTCTATAATTGGAAGAATTTAATACTACATTCAGTTCCCCTGTAATGCTTGGTCAGCAATAAAAAAAACTAATGCTTCCTTTCTGGCTCTGACAAGCAGTGTTGTGTGCAGACAAAAGAAGAATTCCCCATGCATGAATATTCCGGTAGTCAATCCTTATGGAAATGAAGTTCCTCATAATTACTGCTAAATTTTTAAGATTTGGAAAACAGCATTTGAAAGAAAAATAATTCCAAAATACTTATTGTTATTGTGTCTTGAAGACTAAGAGGAGAGATTCCATCTAGTATTTCACCTAAATAAAGAGATAAAGAAGAAGAACCTTGCCTATGGTTGAGAAACAGTAAAATAATGTTCCTGGATAGGCAGAGACTGATCACCCACAACACTCTCTTAGTGTGAAGAGGGAAGAAAACAGACCACATTACTGAGCCTCTGCTTCCAAAGGGCTTCCCCTCATGTTCAGATGAAAAACATAACAACACAAAGGCAGCTGTGCCCCATCTGTAAAAAGACATCACCACTAATTTATGCTAACTCCACATCATTGTATTCTGTGCAGGAAAAACTGATGAGAAAAACAGCAGCACATCAAAAAAATTACAGTTCAAATCTTTCACAAAAATTCTTCATGCTACACTTAGAAATATGCTCTATTTCATGAATATTACCACTTTGCTTATAACAGCTCATTAGGCTAGTGTGTTACTTAACTTCTGATGGGGCAAAGAAAGTGCCAACCTTGTTTGTGTGAACTCCTGGCTTACATATGAGGGTATTGAATATCATCACTGACACTGCAGTAGTTCACTAGATGAAGAACTGCCTGAAAATGTTGCTGGTTTAATGTTTTGCCATTAAAAGATCTGTAACAGCTACAACCAAATCAAGAACGTGTTCGGTGATTTCTTGGGGTAAGTCAGAGAAACACGGGACTATTCCACTCTTAATTAATAATAGAAAACAGTACTATTAAAATAATTACACACTCATTCTCTAGATTTAATGGTACACATCACATACCTTGCATGACTCACATACACACAGTACAACTCCACTACTCAATTTTTTTTAATCAACCTTAACATTAGAAAAAATATTGGGGAGTAAACATCAAAGCACCTATACACACCAAGCTGTGCGCAGCGTTGGCAGAAATATCTTTGCTGCCCTATGACATATTTGTTTTGGTAGTTGGCAAAAACTTGCAGTAACAGCTTTTGACAGGAAGTTTGTTTTGCTCCTTCTGAGCAGTTTTCTACAGAGCAGCATTAAAGGAAGCAAAAATAAATAAATAAATTCTAACTTATGCAACAAGGAGAGAAATTTAATTCACATACTGCGTTTCATTTGGGAAAAAAAGCAAGTTCTTATTTACTGGATAACATCCAGTTGTGATTCCATTTGAGACTACTTCCATTAGAGTTATAAAATGCAGGCAAACCACCTTTAGGTTACAGAAGTCACAAACATGCTTAATGTAGAGGAGAAAAGGAATTACTCCCAAAAAATCTTAGTAAAACACAATAATTTCTAACTTCAGCACACCGCAAGTGCCCTAGATGACGAAGGGCTAGTTCAGCAAAAGGTGTACAGCACACCTGGGTTTAGTTCTGCACATGAATACAGACAGAATGCCTGAGCCCTGAAGGGACTTTAGGTCAGCTAGTGAAGAAGAGGACATCCACTGATCTTCATCACATCAGATTCAGCTTTTCTCACCTCTCGTGTGGAACAGACAGACATGAACATTGTCGGAACAGGCTGCTGTTCTCAGGACACTCCAAAGCGGCCATAAGAAGTGGCAGTGGTAAGAGGACAGCGCTGTCCTAAGTATGTTGCTGGCATTGCTCAAAATTGCAAAAGCAAAACCTGAGCCAGGCAGGTGTCCTAGTGCAAGACAACATGACATAAGGCTTTTGCCTAGCTAATGATATGGATTCAAGGTTTCTCTACGTTGGGTAGCCACATAATATATTTTGTTAAAATAAAATTGGAATTTAAAGTGGGAACACTTTCTAATCTTTGATATGAAAAATTAGGTTTTCAACCATCCTGAAAAAAATTCAGTTCTCATAAAGAAAAGCTTTCCTAATAAGACCTGTAACTGTCCTAGCTGGATACTATAACAAGAGTTTTATAAAAGTAAGCTATGCTTTAAAGTTATTTTTAAACACATCTACAGGAATGGATTTTCACAGGACATATAAATAGCTAAATCTAAAACTTTACACATACAGCCTGACACATCTAAGTATCGCAAGTTGCTTTTGAACCTTTTAGCCTGTAAAGACACAGTAAAAAGTAAGTATCACTTATCAAAGTACTTTAAAAGTGTTTAATAAATCATTATCCATAAAATAAAATTATGGTCTACACCAAAAATAAAAATCTGTGCTACTGTTGTGATAGTGAGCACCTTGCATGCATGACTGCAGTTTTGAACATCCCCAATAATTTTTATAAAACATAAATAAGGAACCAAGACACCATCATCAGGACAGGCCCAGACTGAGTGCGAGAGGCCCCCCTTGAAACGTAACGACTGCCAAAGGGCAGCTACAGGGCAGGGACAAGGCACCAGTGCGATCCCTAAATGTTGAAGTCATGTTTTACAGACTATGTATCAGCATGTGATGTGTTAATTTTCACAGAGCATTTCACAAACGTAGTAAGCCACACAAAAAGCACTTAAATATATTCAAACATTAAATTAAAGTTTGAGAGCTAAAATTGTTGTTATAGATAATCAAAAATACTTCAAAAAATCTATACAACACGTTGTGTTCTATTCTCTCAATACTGTTTCAACAATTTCTGCCAAAAGCTGCTAAAGAAAACCTCTCCCAACAATACCAGTGTGAAACAGTAGTAACGTTGACGAATGCAATAAACTGACACCCCTCCACTACATGAGAACAAAGTCCCAAGAATAAGTAAAAAGTAAATTTCAAGCCAAAACGGTTTTTTGGCAAACTATCTACAGAAGCACAGAAACTATGGAAACCAAGACCTTCTTGGAAGACTCAATATAGAACTGCAACTCTACAGTCATCTTTGATGACCATCAACCTGTTCGTCTACAACTCTCCCATCTACAGAGGGATCATCCCAGAGGGATCCCAAGATCCCTCTCCCATCTTATTTCTTGAATTTCTTATTTCATTTCCCTTGTTGTGGACCCCCAGTGAATACCCTCAGGCTGGACTGGATAGGGCATGTCCCTAATGTCCTTTGAGTATAAGCTGAGCAAAGCTATATATATATATATGTATATTCCCAGATGGTGCTCACGTGCTTCGCTCAACCGGAATCTGCAACAAAAAAAAAGCACATTTACACAATAGGGTTAGCATGCTCTCCCTATAATCTCCTGAGATTACACAAGGCATTTTCCATTGAGGCTTCCATAGGGAAAGGTTACAGTAGTACACTGGTTAAAAATGCTACAAAACAAAGAAACATATATCTCCAAAAGGAAATTCAATTTAATTTAATTAGAAAATCTTTCTAACATTTCCCCATGCATTCCCCTACATGAGAAAACACCCAGGAACCCTTTATTTTTAAGTACTTGTGCAACTGTCAGCCATGTCAAGTATTAAGTAAACTATGCAATCCCTGACAAGGGACAGAAGTTAGCTTTCTTGAAATACCATCCTGTTTCAACAGCATGTTAATTTATCTGCTCAATATTTTACAACTGACTATAATAAATAAGTATACAAGTTGATTCTGGTCTGAATTTGCCATTTCATCGTGTTTCAATTATAACAACATCAGGAGATCCTGTATTTATCCACTGAAATATGTCTTTCATCAATAAAACATTCTTCCATCAGTAAGACACCTGTAACAATTTAAGTCTCTTCAATATCCTAAATCCCAGTTAGGCAAAATATATTACCACATAGTGACATTCAGAGCGTGAGCACTGTCACTGAAGTCAGGTACTTTTATTAAAATACCATGCTGAATTGGAGGCCCAGCAATGAATATCCTTAATGATATATGAAAACAATCTTCTCAAATGCAGTTTCGCCTGATCTTTCACTAGACCTGTTTGAACTAAAGACCAATGCAGAATTAAAGTACTCTCTCCTTTTTCTCCGCCTTACTATTCATAAATTCATTCTAAGTAGCAGTACTGCGTGCACTGCTGTACACAAAGAACCCGATTTAAAAAGGCTGCCCTGTGTGGGTATTCCTCTGACAGCTTAACTTTTCCTATTTCAGAAGTTTATATTAATGGCTAGATTCCTCACCAAGTACTAGTATCTTTTTTTACTTCACTTACACACATTTTTCTTTTTTGTTTTTCAAAATGCAGAAAACTATTTTATTTATAAATGTCTGATTTTGGTACATGTCTAAAATCTAGTGGCTTAAGTGTTATTATTTATTTTCATTTTGCTGTTTAAATTCATTTCTTCACATTTGTCTTTTTAATTAACCATGGTCTAATGCATTACATTTAACATATTTCTGAGAACTGAAACTGTGAATTTTACAGGGTTTTTATTCTTTTATTTTTATACTGCTACAATAATAAATAATTACTAGTACCATAAAGTTTAAGATCAAACCCAAAATTAGATTTTTTTTTTCCTTTCGTTAAGTAGATTAAGATGTACCGAGTCTGAATTTTTCTTGTGGAATTATAAGATTAGTAATCAAAAGGTAATTTCTCTTGGTTAGTAAGATATTTTTAAAAATACCAGAGATTAAGTACTGAAGAGAACGTTAGAAATCACATACAAATGCCCAAGGAAAATGCGTACGGTTTTAATAATGTTCTGGAGCATAAATTTACAGTGAAATTTGGATAAAATTAGTGGCCATGTTGGCTACTACATATAACTAAAGTGTATGCTGGCATTATACTGATTTAGGATGCCTGTTTATCAGTGGGAAGCTTTAATGCATACTTATGCCATAATATAAATTCTGTCTTACACATCAGAATCATTTGCAGTCTTTACTGATGTCCTTATTCCTATCTAGAGGTAAAATATAGACAGGTTAACATGAAAACAAAGGCCCATAATTAAGACAGTGATTAACTATTTGGAGAAAGATTGACACCACAAACTGCATTCACTGTTTTTACTCATGTTATTTTTTCTCTGTTATACTTTCAAAGTAAAAAAAATATTTGTTCATATAAACTTAACATGGTCCTTGCACTGTGTTCCAATCGGAAAAGGTCCCCCAGAAGCAATACACTATAAACTTAGAAATGCTAATTCACTAGGACCATGGTGGAAAGTATGCTTAGCTGACTACAGCACCTAGAGGCCCAAAAAGGGCATCAATGTCAAACAAAACCAGGACACGATGCCTGACTTCCTGATATCATAGCTAAACAATGGTCATTTTATTCTGTTTCTCTACAATGGAGACATTTGCAGTTACATTAGGTCTGACTTGTTCCTTTGTGTGAACCACAGCCTATACTACTGGTAAATTTGTTAGAGCAAACAGATAACAGTACACACAAAACACATTTTTGCCTTTCCACAGTACAATATTCTCCTGCAGTATAATAATACACAGTAGCTAAATGAACCTTTCCTGGTTATTACCCACCTAATGTTGTAAAAATATTACTATGACATTTCATCTGGTCGACCATCTTAAAGGTTAATTCTGTTTCCTATTTGAGATTTTTCTCTAGGTGAGACATTCTGTGCAGTTTCTATTTACTGATTCCAAACAACCCCCAAACTGTTTCATTGCTCACTCTCACTGTTAAGAACATATTGACTGGCTGCCTGCTCTGCTGTTTAATTCATTTATGCTGAGAGTCAGGCATGAAGACAGAATTTTAAATGTGACATTTGCAGGCTGTTGGGTCATTTGAAGCTCTGACAACACCAGGGAGTTCCTGACATACAAACTGGTCCTGATTTCCAATCTTCCATGTTCTGAACACATCAGATATTCTTCCTGAGGTTCAGATTTCAGCCAAAAGTTTTTAAATCCCTTGTGCTCACATCTTGCAGAAAAAAACCTGTACACTTGAAAGTTTTAAAATAAAGCTCATGTTTCCTATAAGGTAAAATCAGCACTGCCTGCAGCGTGCAACTTAACTGCTTATAAACACTGATTGACAAAGGTATCTGGAAAGATCTACAATAATAATTAATACTAATAGGATTTTGTAAGCAACTTTGACATTTGATTGACTTTCATTTCTTCCTGTTGATCTGTATGTGTTCAAAGCCAGCTCAGCCTGAAACCACAGCTTTATTTAATGTTGTTTATCTGGTTTATTACTACCCTGTTCAACATCAACTCCCAGTTTTCATGTTTTAAGTTTTCATTGTCTCAAGACAGTTAATGGACTGTACCACTTTGCCTCCCATGGCAAACTGTCATAATGTACCCCAGCTTTCAGGTCAATTGTCCAGAGTATACCTGATTACTTGAAAGATTCCATACTGCCAAGGTACCATTTGGAAAACAGTAATCTGACCTATTCGGTCCTGACTTAGGAAAATTATTGTTATCCATTCCTGAAGCAGGACTGGCATCTACGAAGTTCAAAAATAAAGCTTCCAGAGAAAATTCCAAATGACTGCAACAGAGCAGGTCTTTTTTGCTTTCTTTAAAGCACCACCAAGAAAACAGCTGCCAAGTCTCAATACTCAGGTTTTACAGTACATCACAAGTTTTATGGATGTTACCTGGTCACCAGTCTTTCCACAAAGTATGCAGAGCCCACTGTGGCTAACAGCCAAGAATCAGGCTTCGGAAGAAAGACATAGGAATACAGGCTGGCCATCTAATCTATTAGCAGGATGGACTGAGAGTCAGACCTTGAACTTTGAGAAAAGAGCAAGAAGGGATTATAGAACCTTCTTGAATAGAAAAGATCTCTTCCTCCTCCTTGCCGTAGGTTGACCAAAATCAGACATGCTGTAATAAAAACTGTAGCCTGCTATTCAATCCCAGCTCAGATGTCCACATCATCCCTCATTTGAGTATCTGAATCAATGGAAAAGCATTGATTTTAAATAAAGACACAGTAGACACAATCTAGGCAAAATCTCAATCTCTGTCTTCCATTGCGCAAAAACAAAAAGCAAACAGAAAAGCCTGTGGAAAGCAGAAAGTACAATGACACTGCTGTAAGCTGGAAACAGAAATACTGCCAACACTTCATTCAGAACATTAGGAGGGGAGATTGTTTTCCCACTTAACTCTTCATGACAATTCCACCACTATGACTCTATAGTTTGGCTGCTTTTTTGGGGAGTGGGCGTATGATTTAGGTAAAGATGCAAATAAGATTAAGTTGATGGAATTTTCTCTTCTTTAACATCACTATACACAACAATTTTAACAGCAACCTCTGAGGCAACAACTGTGCCACACAAGCAAGTTATTGTTTCATTGCCATGTTCAGAATAAGCCTTTTACAATGTAATGGTTGTCTAGAAAACTAGAAAAGGAGCTTAAATATTATAGATGTAGTTTATTCTCAAAGAAAATCCTCAAAATAGAACAGCATACCTGGTGTATTATCTGAGCTACAGGAAGTTGATCAGCATATTTCAGTGGTTCTGTTGCCAACTCATCCTTTGGAAGCCTGGGAAGAAATGAAGTTAACATTTATCAAAGTTAGCACAATGTTTACCAAGTTAAATTATTGAAATTTAAGCGTTTCAGGTATATCACCTTTAAAAGTTTGGTATCTGGGAAACAGTTTTACTTAAAATGAAGCGAAAGTGTATTTTAAGACCTTAGATGAACGTACTTCTTACAAAGTTGAGTGAAATACTAAGTTTACTATATACAAATGTTAGTACCATTGTGCATTTTTTTCCCAACCAAAGCACAGAATCTACCAATTTAGCAGCAGAAACCTATGAAAACCTTTCAATTTAGTTTTAGACAAAGTGTTGCTGAAAGCTGGACTGAAATCCCCACAGAAGAGAAGCCTTAAGAGTTTACAAAGCAGATTCAGCACTGTTAATAGTACAACCTTCTTCACTCAGTCCTGCCAACATAACTCAAATATGACCATCTCAAAAGATAAGAGGGACTATTTACTCCGTTCCTCCTTTTGCTGCAAGTGCACATCAGTAAACAACACAAATATTTGTGCATTTGTGAGCGGAGTAACGCATAGTGGTAGCTTCAAGCAAGCCAAAGAACATCAACTTCAGGAGCAGAATACTTCACAAAAAATGCATCATATATCCCTCTAAACTTCAAACAAATTGTAGCTAAACTGAAAATGCAGAATCCATACGCACTCACTTAAAGGATATTTTAGGCAGTAAATGAGTATGAAAGCTTGTTTTAAACCCTTCAACCACACTGCTTTCCTCTTCTGAAACCACACAGCACATGCTACATTTTCAAAGTATCATTCAAGGTTTTTATCAGTCCTTTTAAAGAGTTCTGAATATAGGAATTTCAGTAATATGAGAAGAAATGAAGGAAAAGAGATCCCTACAAAAACAAGACCTTTCTACAAAGTTATATCAGAATTACTTTCAGACAAAAACTGTAGCCAAGATATTATTTTCCAGGTTCAAGTTACTAACTTACGCTTGCTCAATTCAAACCTATATGTGTGCTTCCAGGGTTACTTTACCTGCAGACTGGCTGCCAGATAAAAGCCAGAAACTACAGACTATCTCTGCACTGAAGTCAGCAGGTAAAAGAGAGATGTAAATGCACATCTCTTTCATTTTCCATTTCTGAATTTCTGCTGTGGTTTGGAATGCTTTTAAGTTCCAAAGAAGAGCCTTAATGAAGAAAAATTAAGTAAGCAAGCTCTGAACTACTGAAGTTGGTCTACGGAAACAGCTGATTTACTTAGTGTTTTTAGAGAGGACTATTAATGGCAATGATAAATTTGTACTCACAACATGCTACTTTCCAAACTTCAGTAATAACGAACTGTGCTCCAAATAAGTCTCAGCTGAACAAACTAATTATTGCACTGTGTTCTGTTGAAATATCAGGAAAAACTGTCATCAGTTTTGAAAAGATTTTCCAATTCTTCACTGCGTTCTTAAGAGAATTTGCATCCAAGTGCTTTTTTCCATGAAGTAGTCAGATCTTTTTTGAGCTGTTTTAAAACAGTTTTAAGTTCTCCATTACTGCAGTAAAATGCTGATTCAGGTGACTGGTGGTGGCATTAATTCTTTTTTAAAAGCATCCTCCCCCCCTCGCCCTTTTTTTTCCCTCCAAAAAAAATAACTGCAGGTGTAATTCAGAAGGTACATGTCATGAAATATACTGCCTCTTCAGTCCAGCAGAAGCATGAGAGCTTTAAGAGGGCTCAACAAATCAGCTGTGGTGCGCAGAAGGAACATTTCCACTCATTTGCTTTCTATTTTCTACCGTTTGTGGAGTCCTGACTGGCAAACATAAGACTGTCTATTTAGCTATCCACATTTAATGTGAATTTGAGATTACTTCCATTCTACTGGGAGCCTGTTAGCTGACACAATACCCTGATTTATGGATACCAGCTACATAAACCCATTTCTTAGCCATAGTTCTATGTATTAAAACACTGTACACAGAACAGAATATTCGTTAAGATCTTCAACACTTATTTCTGCAGTCTTTACACAGACAATGAAAATCTGGAAAAAAAAAATTGTATCTCAAATCCTCAAATGAAAGATTTGAAGCTGCAAGTAACAGCTACAATTTCTATAAACTGAACGTTAGCAGGAAATAAAAAGCTTGTCTGTTCCATCAAGGACGTTGTACATTTAGCAATGTTTTCTGTCTAGACAGTGTCAGCACCCTTTGCATAGTCAAACAACCTCCTTGTCAACTGCAGACAAAGACCTTTCTTAACGTGTCAGAGGATTAAAAGAAGAAAAACTATCAAGATAATTTTGAGCCTTAGGAAGGCTTTAAAAAAAAAAAAAACAGGTAGAGGAGAACAGTATAAACATGTGCTTTAAAGTAGATTTAGATACACATTGAGATTAGGCTAACAGGAGTCTTTCAAGATTAAGAAAGGTTCTTTAGTTTTTTTCTAATCTACTTTCTGAAAAAAAAAATCAAGTCATTTGAACTACACTACATTTTACAGTATATAAAAATTATAAGATTTACATAAAGCACATTGTTATATATGCACGTGTGTATACATACATATACACACTAATTACACACACACAGGTATTTTGGAAGAGGAGTTCAGAAGTATTCTCTCAAAGTTTTTGCTTAAATGCCTAAGCTTCATCTACACTCAGGGATGTACTAGCTGCCAAGACAACAAAAGAGTTTTGATTCTTCTCTCCTGCAGATGAGCCTCCTCAACTGGATGAGCATGTATCTCAATCTTTAACTGCATAAATTAAAGCATGGAAGCTCAAAAGTGTTGACAAAAAAGCTGTATGAAATATTGCCAAAGTATGTCCTTTATCTGGAGCAAATCATTAACTTGAGCTAGCAGGTATGATAAAGCAGTGTACCAATAAGCTTTGGGTATTTGAGGTTATTGAATAAAATGCAAGAATAAGTCACAGTAAATGGTCTTTGCAAATTTGACAATAGTAGCGTAGTATTCATTATTATGACATTGCAGTACTATCATCTAAAGCTACTGCACGGCATTTTGTCAAGAGAAAGAACAGACCACCTCCTCCTAGTACCATATGCTCAGATCAGTCTAACAAAAATTAACTGTGAAAAGGATATG
>VXAL01005716.1:143411-166467 GCA_013399475.1 Chauna torquata
CTCCACGTATCTCATTTTCATTTCCCAGAGCAAGCATCAGCTCACTGGTTTAAACATTTGTATCGCTGGTATAAGGCAATCTCCTCAAAATTGATTTTCCTTTTGCTTCTTTTATTTTTATCAACAAATGCTGTAGTACAGCCATTCCCTCTAATGGAGTTGAAAACTGGATGACGCAAAAAAACCCTGCTATCCTAGAAGCAGCACAGAGGATAAAAAACTATATCTGAAAGGCTTCCATGAAACACCATCCATTCTGAAAGCTCCAAGAACAGGAGTAAACTCAAGACTTGTCTTGAGTTTGCGTTATCTTGAGTTGTCTCAAAGACTTGGCCTTTCTGTCCTAAGAAAAGGCCAGACACAGCTACTGGAGCCTAAAATTCCCTGGAAGCAGGCATACTGACTATATTTTACAGTCTTTTAAATAAGATAGAGACAGTTCACTGCCAATAAGATGAAGCAACATGACGTAGCTCACATCTACATCTCTGAATTCCTTCCCCCAAAGTGGGAGCTGCATCCAGAACTGATTACTCTAGGCACATGTTATGGCCTGAACCATGTGCAAACATTGTCTGGGAAAGCACTAGCTGATGTGAGCAAAACTCTCATCAGGGGCTACGCTAACAATTAAACATCACGTGACTGCAAGATAGTATATACGTATGTACGTCTAATTTACAAGCACAGAACAGTCTCATACTCCCTCATAGGAGAATTACATTAGTTAGCTTGGTCAGCTTTGCAAGTGGATCAAATTAAAAAACAAACAAAAAAAAAGATTAGGTCAGTCAGTACAGAGTAGAAAGAATTATGTGAAAAGTTACTGCTAAACTACTACTGCGTTTTACATGAGCCCTAAGATTACTAGCCCACTAACACTGGGCCTCCTAGGCTGGGTGAATTATCTGTAAAAGACAATCCTCTTCTAAAAAGCATAAGGGATAGAAAGGCCATGACTAGCAAGGAGAAAAAGGTCAACACAGAAGAGGATGTTCTACTTCCTCCTCTCTTTTGCAGGGTGGAGGAAGGGGCACAGGTCAGCAGAAAGATCGTGTCCATTACTTCTCCCTTTCAGAGGGACACAATGAGGTTGGTTACTAGTCTCCTTCCAGAGACAATTTCCAGATGCCCGGGACTGCATTCACTTTTGCTCAAAAACAGTTGTGCCAGGAAAAAGAAAAAGAAATAATACAAAAAATCATCTCTGTTGATGGAATTTGTGCTCAAATCACATATGAGGCAATTTGAGGCTGTAATTTCACAAAATTAGTCGGCCTTACTGTTTAGATCATTTATATTTCACACTTAAACCTTTATAAAACTAAGGCCTAATTTGTTGTGATACGAATTTCTTTGCATGCTTAATGGCTTTCAAAACAATTCTGTTACAAAACCAGAAGTCATTTTTCATGAATTAATTTTCCAGTAAGAAATGGTTCTTTCTGTCTCAATTGAGCATGACAGCAGAGTGCTGCCAACAGTGGCAAAGCAAGCTAACACAGTGGCATATCAGCATTTACTGCATCACGCCTGACAGCTGGTAATGCAAAGCATAAGGAGATCTTGATTTTCAGGGAGAAGACTAGAAAGAAACATAAAATCAGAAGAGAAGTGGGAAGCAGTAAGAGACAGCAGAAGAGGAGGATTCTGAAAAATTCAATTTGAAAGTTATTTTTATACTGCCACTGTGACTGCTCTTAGATGGAGGAAAGTAAGCATGAAACAGAAACTGTGGAAAGTGAATCTAAATCCAGTAAAATGTGTCAAGATATTTAGTGAAAAATCTTATTTGTTATTTATATTTACATGCTCTTTCGTGTGGGAAAACTCCCGAGTCAATGTGTTTTGAAGAAATATAAATCCCTATTATCAAGAAGTGGCATATTTTGCCGTAAGTGGTAATCCGACCTATGGTCTGGTACACAGAATAGCTGCAGTGGCTTTAGGGCTTAAATATATTTTATCTTATGCAAGTACTGCAAAAATACAAGGAGAAAAAAGCAGCATGTGATCACTAACAGATTTGCTCATGGCAGAAATGGGCTGTTAGGACACTTCAGGAGAGAGAAATGACTTGATAACCAGGACAAACTACACCACACAGCCATATAAACTGGCTCCCTGGGCAATGTAAACATTCAGTATTACATGAGGCACCAGGGCCATGGCTAACATTTCTTTCTCCCTGTACAGTCTCTAGATTTGCTGGTTTGAACAGATCACATTCTTTCATGCATATTACCCATGCACAGGTAGTACTGCACATCTTTGAAACTGTTGATCCCTGAAGGTAAGTCCTAACATATAACCACCCCTCTCAGAAACTACACAAAATCAAAGTCAGAGTGTTTAGTCATGGTAAAGAGAACAGGCTATCAGAGACACAAATACATTAAGGAACAAGGGGGGTTGAAAATATCTTCTTTATTTGATGTAGATGCACAAGACACGCGCTGCTCCTGAACTGCAGCCTGGTTTGTTTATTAGGTAAGTTCTCAATACTGTGAATGAAGATACTGGAACGGATTGTCCCACTTCTAAAAGTGGCTCAAAAACAGAAATACTGCAACTGATTGGACAGTCAGTATGTGACCAAAGGACGCAAATGACACAGCAGTGGCCTAAATTAGACATCCCAAGTTGAAAGATTGAAATTAATCTAAATCCATGTATACCACTGATAGCTTTATTGACTGTAAATACATGAACGTGCTTGCATCTGGCAGTAAAAAGAAAACAAAATACCAGAGCTTTATGCACCACATCACAAAAAGTTATTAGGTTTCCTATTAAAGAGAGACTGAAATGGGCTATGTCAGGTTTGAGTGAATAGTTTTTAAAATTGGCCATTGAGAAATTTATCTGCCATATCCATACTACACAAGATTAAGAATTAGACCTTGGATCAACGCCAAGTACTCGATCTATCTGCAAGCCCTAACTTCACATGTACTTAAGAATAAGGTATGTTTAACCAACAGGAGCACTAACCTACACAGAAAATGCCAGAAGAGACCATTGTTAATTCTGGTCTTCCTCAAAAAATGTGCAGATCGATTCTTTTCTTCTCTTTTTAAGGGAATGCAAGATTTACCTATAGGCACGTCCACCATACTGATAGTCACAAACAATAGAAGCAAACACTCAAAAGTAAAAATCATTCCAAGGAATTTCCTTGCAATATCTCCTTTATGGTATTAGTTTCTGTCATTACATAAAACAAGTCTTTTGAATATTTAACAGAACATTCAATAAAACTTTGTTGTCATAACCAGGTGCACATGGATGTCCCCCTCTAAGAACCTGATACACCTAATAATGCAAACAATTTCACTCACTTCCGTTGTACTGAGCTTTGGTTAGCTTGACAGCTGGCAGCTTACCTAGCATGACTTTGCATGACTGCCTAGAATGCTAATGTGCATCTTTTGCAGTTTGTTATTGTGAAGTTCGAAAGTCATGTCTTTCAACGGGTAAGTGATTTAGTGCATATTCAAAGATGAAGAGAGGAAGTAGGTATGTCTACAGTGGAAATATGCAGGCATTTCACAATTACAGGCAAGCACAGCAAGATCCTTTGGTAGACGAATGCAGGTAGACAAATCCACTTCATGATGCCTGCAGAACCTAATCCAATAGGTGGCCTACTGTGAAAGATGCCTTAAAAACAACAATCAACAATACAATCTGAAGATAAAGAAAACAAAAGGCAAAAATGATCTCTAACATTGACTTAATTTTCATTGCATCCGACACAACCAGATTTGTGATTATCTGGAGAATGAAGCTAATGACTTGCACTGAAGAAAAAAATATTTTACTTCAGTAAACTTACTTAACTTGGCCTTTACAAAGATATACTCCTGTAGAATAAAGAAGCAAAGTATCTTGTTTGGGAATGTAAAATACGCTCCATTTCTTTTCAAATAAGTGTCAACAATTTTGACCCAAACTAGTTGTACAGACTTAATCCTGGAGTCTCTAAATGCGTGACGATTTCTGTTGGACACGACCATAAACAGGTTTGTTAGCGCTTCCAGAGTCTGCCAGACACATTTGAGCTTTAATCTGTTGCCTCATAAACTGTATAAAACTAGACTGTAAAAAATGGTTCCTCTGCCTTTCTGTGATCCACACATAATTTCTCATCTCAAGAATCTCAGGTGATTAACTTTTGTCAAGCTACATATACTTAATCATCCCAAAATACTAAAAAGCGATGGCAATCTATAACACGTTTTTAGCCAAACACACAGGTTGGCCAATATTGTCTCTGCCCTTTTCTAGCCAACGACTTTTGTCAAAATATATTTAGTCACTGAAAGGACTCTGTTCTTCCTGCTTCTATTTTTATACTTAGGCAAGACACAGGAAGGGAAGTAAAAAGAACATTAGCTTAAATAAGCAGAACTGACTTTGCTGCTACTGGAAAACACATGACCTGTAGGGCTTCATTTTGTTATCTCCAATATTCCACATTTTAGGTAAATTAGAAAATCTCTCTTGAATTAATTTAAACTTCAACATGATGATCATGCTGAAGCACAAAATGATAATAAAAAATTGGAGACAAAAAGACCAGCTAAGTCTCTCTTCTATCATTGAAAATCACCATTTGAGTCCACAGCCAAAAGTAGGTACCCCTTGCTTAACATTAATTCATTCCCACAGCAGGCAGGGTTTGGGGGAAGAAAACAGAACAAGTGTCTCCATGAAACTTCCCAAACTCAGGGCATGTTATACAGACAAGTACAGCAATCAGAGGAACTTCTACTGATGGTCCAAAATCAGTCAGAAAAAAAACATCTCCCACCCAGCTGAGCAAATGTTCAATTTAGTTTGAAGTTTATTTTTGCTATATCTAGTAACCGGCTGTAACAACACCTGCCAGTGCAGAAAAATCAGCAGAAAGATGTTTTTAAAACAAAGAATTAACATGGGAAGGTGCCAGTATAGCAATTCCATTATTTAGTGGCCTTGATTAGTCCTTACAGTTAAATTCATATTTTAATAACTGTTCCTTTCTGCATATGTTCAAATTAAACAGAATATATCTGCATTTGTTTATATTGTTACACTTTTCAACAAGTACTTTCTAAAAACCCTGTAATATACACATTTTTAAGTCCCAGTATTTCTACACCTACAGTACATATCTGTGTTTTTTTCAGTTCATGAGTCATGTAATGTACCATCCAGCTATAATTTCCCATGAGACTTCTTAGTTCACTACAAGACATTGTCAAAGTAGCGGTGGCAATGTCTGTTCTCTGCCAAACACCATCACTAGACCTTCTTCTACCATACCTCCCTGTATGTCAAGCTTCTTACTTCACTTTTTTGCCCTTTTACTCAAATTCATCAATGTAGATAGCCACCTGGAATTACAGAAATATTGCTTCGAAGGGACTTTTGGAGACTGCCCAGTTTGACCTCCCAACATCAGACCAGGTCAGCCACAGCTTTGTCTAGCTCTGTCTTCAAAACCTCCACAACCTTGCTGTGTAATGTGCTCTAAGGCTACTCTACTCTCTTTGAAAAAACATTTCTCCTAACGCGCAACCTGGACCTCACCAAGCTGCAACTTACAGCCAATGCTCCTTGATACCAAAAAGGAGAGTTTACCTTAACCATCTCTGTAACTGCATTTCAAACTGTTGCAGCCTGCTCTTACAATTCCTGTCTTTACAAGGTTAAATCAGCCCAGATCTCTCAGCCACCTCCCACGGGTTGGGTGCTCTAGGTCCTCACCATTTTGGCAACCCTCTACTGGACCCTCTCCTCTGCCCCAGCATCTTTCTTGAAGGGAAAGGTTGAAAGCCAGACGCAGTATTTCAGGTGGGATTCCATCAGCAATGATCGAGGAGAAATAATAATAATATTGCTCAATCTGCTAACAATCTCCTCATGTGGCTTAGCAGGCAGCTTGCCTTATTGATGATGACAGCACACTGTTGGTTTCTATTCAACTTCGTGTCCAGCACAGCCTCCAGATCCCTTATAGCAGGGCTGTTAATCAGCCTGTCAGCTTCCAGCCTCTACTGGTATGAAATAACAAGAAAAGACACCAATTGAACTTCTTTATGTAAGTGTATAAAAGAACATACATTGGTACCAATAATAGACCAAGTTTTTCTTGAAAGAAACATGCTATACCCCGGGCACTCAGATTATTATTCTTAAAAATTACAGTTCTGGGGTTTTAAGAAGTGATTTACTATGCAATCAAGTCTCCCCTGAACACTAAATGTTGCATTTCATCTTTCGGGATACAGCATCATCAGTAACATATTTGCATAAAGCAGACAACAAAGATACACCAAGGACCGCAAAACAACACACTACAAAACTTAATCGTTTTCCCTTCTTCCACCAGTTCTGGATTTCTTGCTTTGTTCCTCTCTGCAGCTGACTAGGAGTGGCCACGACAGACAGAACTGAGCAGTGTTCCAAATCAGCCAACTGCCAGCAGTAAATGCTTCAGAAGATCTGATGACTCTCCTGCCAGCACATGTACCTCCACAACATTTTATTATTAAGCACATTAAAGGGCTTTTCTTCACATTTTAGTCGCACAGAATGCATATAGCTCTTAAGCTTTTTCTCAGTCTTATCTTCTGGAGCATGATTTTCTGTTGTTTTGTTTTGTTTTATAGGTGACTTGTGTAATTTTTGTCTAGGTTTTGTTTTGTTCATTTTTGTTAATGGCAGATGAAATCTCAAGTTCCAATCCTAACACTTAGCTATATTACATTCTTTGAGGCCAAGGTAATGCTGGCTACTGAGTCTGCTAACGTTGAATAATGAATTGATGAATGTGTGACCTTGAAGAGTAGTCACCCTTTCTCTTCACATTGGTATTTTATGGTATGCATTTCTATCCTCCCTTATTTCATAGTATTAGGAACAGAAAGGACTCATCTTCTGTCCACCTCAGACCACTGCACATTAACCAGAGCACCCTATATTAAGTTCATGGACTTTACAAACTTTGCAGCACTTAAGCCAGAATGGTTTTGGTGGCCTGCTCCCAGGAATAGAAGCAGTAGCAGCATGTCACATTACTGCTCCTGCGTCAAGTACATGCCACGCCGCTTGCCAATCTGCCAAGAGGCATACCAACTTGGGAATTCCCCTGTCTATCAAGGCAAGCCACTAGGTCCAAAGTCTAAGAAAGAGAGAGAGAGAGAGAGAGAGAGAGAGAGGGACACTATCTCCTTCCAATCAATTCAATGCTGTAGTAGTTCCAGCATCTGCCAGCTGTACCTGCAGCTGTACCTATACCAGATATGCCTGGATTTGTAAGTTAACCCTGGTTGCAAAGCCAAACAATAGGCTGGACAACCTAGATTTCTAATGTTCCAAGGCAGTTTCTAATCCACATACCTGACACAAAATCCAATATCCCAGTTACCTGCCAAGTCCAGATTTCTGATTACCTCACCCTCTTCTTGCTGGGAAGAAACAGATGCAGTAGCTCTGAGCATGCCACAAGCCATAAGCTCCCCTTCTCTCTGTAGCCTCCAAGGAACAAGGCTAAAGCAGGAACAGAAGCAGCTCTGAGTGAGCTACAACCATGTCCCTCCCCAACTTTCCTTCTCAGTTACCTCAAATTTTCTGTAGTGTTTTATCTGGCTTACTACAACAGTAGAGAGCTAAAAACATTTAATACAAAAAAATAAGTCCTTCCAGTTGGAAAGGACCTACAAAGATCATCAAGTCCAACTGCCTGACCACTTCAGGACTAACCAAAAGTTAAAGCATATTAATGAGGGTATTATCCAAACGCCTTTTGAACACCAACAGGCTCAGGGCATCAACCACCTTGCCAGGCAGCCTGTTCCAGTGTCTGACCACCCGCACACTAAAGACATTTCTCCTAATGTCCAGTCTGAACCTCCCCTGGGGCAGCTTTGGGCCATTCCCATGCATCCTGTCATCGGTGACCAGGAGCACAGACCGGTACCTCCTTCTGTGCTTCCCCTCCTCAGGACGCTGCAGAGAGCAACAAGGTCACCTCTGAGCCTCCTCTTCTCCAGACTAGACAACCCAAGTGTCCTCAGCCTCTCCTCACAGGACATGCCTTCCAGCCCTTTCACCAGCTTTGTTGCCCTCCTCTGGATGCTTTCAAGGACCTTAACATCCTTTTCATATTGTGGAGCCCAGAACTGCACTGAATGTTCAAGGTGAGGCTGCACCAATGCTAAATATAGCAGGAGAATCTCGTCTTTTGACCAGCTGGCTATGTTGTCTTTAATGCACCCCAAAATGCAGTTTGCCCTCTTGGCTGCCAGGGTACACTGCTGGCTCCCATCAAGCCTGCTGTCAACCAGCACTCCCAGATCCCCTCCTGCAGAGCTGTTCTCCAGCCACTCGTCTCCCAGGCTGTGCCTGTGTCTGGCAAGGTTAATTAACCTAGTCTCAGTGGTAGGTTCTTCCATTATCTAAAAGTCATTTCCTGCTAATGTTTACAATCTACAGAGCATTGTATCAGTAAATCTGAATGTTAAGTATACCCTTATCAGTAGATATTACCAGGAACAGAGTGCGTAGAGCAAAAAAATATCACAACGCCAATCTCTCACATTTTAAAACTTCAGACTCTCCATATGCCTTGCGTAAAAGAACAAAGCCTCCACTGCTGCTAAGGTCCTTCACAACCCTGCATGCATGTGTGTGTATGCGTACACATCCACATAAAAGGGCAAATATGAAACTGAGGTAAGAATTAAGTTTCCTGGTTCATTTAGTACAGATAATGAGGCCAGATTTCTCTTTCACAATCTGCATATGGACTAACTAACAGTTACAGAAACAATGGAACAACTCCAACTGCACAGTAATATGTTCAAGAAAAAAATCCAAAGCGAGGAAAGCACAAACACATGCAAGAGCCAAAAGAAGAACTCTTTCTACAAAGTTTTGCATGCTATATATTATCAAATATATGGAGACAAGTAAAGAGTTTATATTTTGTCACGCACCTTTTAGCTTCATATTTTAAATGTTTTATGGGAAACAAACTTGGTATCTAAATTAGCAGTTTTCTCTCTTGTTTTCATGAACTATTTCATGTCTATCTGTCACCAAAATTGCTAGACTACTTTGAATGTAAGTACCACAGTGGCAGGTGGGTATCTTCCTTCTATACGTTCATCACTTAGCTACAGTGGATCCTCATTCACGACTGCGATTCCCACATGTTATTGCAATACAAGTAACCAACAAAATAGGAACCAATTTTTTCAGCATGAATATAAAAGTGCTTTAATATACATACTATGAAGTCCTTCTACCTCCTTCATAACATAAATACAAATTCTACTCTAATTTTGGAGTCCACGATAACCAAGGGTGTATGATGACAATCGAGTATATTGGTCCCCCACCCAAGGAAACTAAGAAAAATACTTTCTTTCTGCATTTTAGGTACAACACTTCTGCAGCAACTCTTGTCTACCCTACAGAGAGTATACATTCTAATAAAATCTTATTGTAAAACTCAGAGTATGTGTTGACTATTTGTGGTTAGTATATGTATTCTTTATGGCTGTTGGTCAATTGAGCTTTCATGGACACAGGCTGTATATGCAGTGTTTTATGTCAAGTATTCCTGGGTTTACTTTCTATACTTGATGTCTGTCTTATTTCCTCAAAAAAAAACAAAAAAAAACCCACCTGCTTCTACTGCATTTATTAATGCTAGGATGAATGCAGCAAACACACCCATCCTAACCAATGAATATATAAGTCATTTTGAAATGAAAAATTTCCATTTCAGTAAATATACAACACTGTAAAGTACTCAACTTTCACTAGAGAGCTGCTTAGTGACTGCAGTCATTGTCTTATTACAGAGCCCTGGACTGAAATGTGATAATACAGTATTTACTGACGCACTGTATTCTTTGAGAGAGAAAGGCCTGAAAGACAGATCTAGTGGGGAAAACAGCAACACAGAAGAACACCTGCTACCTCAAGCTGACTGCTAAGCAGCTGACAAGATTTTCACTGCAGCACTTGCCCTTTTGCACAGGCAGGGGTTGCCTCTGTACCACGGCAGAGCCGTGATGCCATCACCTTCGCAGAGAATTGGCAGCCTGGGGTCCACTGGGAAGCCATACAAACTCTAGTAAAATGATTTATGACAAGAAAATGACAGTGCTGATGGTGTTTCCATAAGTGGAAGGCCCCAGGAATTTCTACTTATCTCAAGAAAGTGCCTTTTTAAAAACTTAAAATATATATATACTTTTCCTACCTGTTTGCAGCTATAAAAAGCTGTTGACCAACTACCAGCCAGCTTATCTTTAGAAAAAACACCATTCTACAAGAGGTCTTTTCAATAGGAAGGAGGAGGAAAAGAAAAACTAGTAAAAGATTTATTTATTGAGAATTATTGAGAGATTATATAGTCCAAATTCAACACAATGGTATAGCTAGTACAACATGAATTGATAATGTTGTATTATAATCACCTCCAGGAATACAATGAAAGTGTGTTTCCAGGTTTGGATGTTTGTGGGTTTTTTTTGTTGTCTTGTTTTTTTTTTGTTTGTTTTTAAAAACATAATAGAACCACTGATCTAATAAACATTGTACATTAACCATTACAGACCAGCTGTACACATTTTATCTCAAAAATGATCTTCTACTGGAATTTTATTCACTCCACTTCTATCAGGACAATAAATTGACGGTACGTTATTTTAACTTACTGTCTGAAATCTGTTTTTCTTGTAAATAAATAGTTTTAATTGTATGTACATGATACTGCTGCAAAGGTAAGCAAATACAAAGTGAAACTGGCAGAGGACAAACCGTAACGAGAGATCCTGAGCAACAGGTAAGGTAAATCTGAAAATGCCTCAGTTAAGCCCCTCGGAAGGATATCAGCAGCCATTTCTGATAGCATGGTGAAACATAGTGTAAGCCCTGCTACTTCTTCTGTGGGCCACCACCTCAGCTGTGAATACAACATCCCGACGCCAGCCAAAACTATGAGCAAGGCAGGTATGCAAGTCTAAGCAAAAAAACAGAACACACTTTTTCTTGTATGTGAAAAGAGACATATAAATAAGACAGTTAAGTAAGTGTTAAATTTTAATAACTAGTGTACATAATTATAAAGGAAAAAATAAAGACTGTGCTCTAATTTAGTGAAAGACACCCTTTCCCAAATTCGTTAATCTGTCAAGAAGTATTTTGCAAGGTGATTTACTTGCTTGCACCACCTAGTGGGGTTTAGTTTCATCTACCAAAATTGTCAGGGTTCAGTCGTGTTCCTACCTCGTGACATCAGCAACAGACCACTTTCTCACAACATGCTTAGTATTTCAAGTCTGCATGACCCACTAACAGCACCACACTTGTAGGTTTCCACACATCCATAAAAGCATAGTACAAAAAAAAAAAAAAAAGCTAGAAAACCTTCCTATTTTACTTGTGCTAAACAAGGTCAGCAGGAACTTAAACAGAGGTGTCACAGAAAACTACTCTGCAATGTAATCTTTGAGTTTCTGACCTGAAGTACACATAAACAGTACCTCATCAGTGCATACCGCAGAAAACGTCAACAGTCCTAACAGATCATGTTACATGATAATAAGGCCTCACACTGAGATTTGAAAGATTTCTGCATGGCTTTTGGATCAAACCTCTGGCAGAGGCAGGCACACTGTGCAAAGTCCTCTGTCTTCAGGAAAGAGGGCTGATCTGGGAGCAGCAACCACCTGTAGCAAAGTCTGACTGCAGCAGCAACCAAGCCCCTAAGATGCTCAGTTTTAAGTTGGCCCCCTTATAATTGCTGTCCCTATACAAAACTTTGCTACTTGAAGTCTAGCCACACTGGACTTAATCAGTCTAAGTTCCTACTTTAATGTAGACACATACTTGTAACTCAGAGTATCAGAGGAGGAAAAAATACTGTGCCTTCTTTACAATAAGGAATTCATTGCATGGATTCACAGGACTTCAGGGAATAATGCAAAACAACTTTTTACTCCTCTATAAACTTCTATACGCAAGAAGAGGAAAACATTTTCATTTCATAAAATAACTAAAATCTCTGATTCTTCAGAAACTATGCTATTTTATTCCAGAAGAACAAAACAAAGAGACACCAGTCACAAGTGTGCTGACCCGGATGCAAAGCCCTAGGCTACAGTACTGCCTAGGATAGCTGGGTACTAGCCACTCCTGTACGATGGAAGTATATGCTAACAAAACATGCAGTAACCCAGCAGATGCTAACACACTCCTTCAAACGGATGATAAGAAGCAAGCCAGACTGCATTTTAAAGAAAGGACAAAGCATTTTTTTGTTTGCCCTGTTGTACTAAAGCTTTTAGATTGTTTCAATACTCATATGAAGCACTCTTTCAGGATGGAAGATTAAAGTGCATGTTCCACTTCCATCGTTTTCTTATTTACTTAAGGTTCCAACGTGGACCACTCTATGAGGACTAAGATCAAATTTAAGACTTAATAGCTGCACAGGAAGTAGAAATGATGCTTGCAGTAATACCACATGTACATTTGATGTTCACTCACATAACATCTAATTCTGCCTGTGAAGCAATATATAGGCAAAACACTAGACTTAATACCCAACAGCAAATCACTGCAGAATGCTGAACTGCATTCAAAAAGGTAAAAATCAAAGCACAGCATTTAAATTAAAGAACATAGGTTCAGACACAAAGGCACAGGAAAATGACTGTACAAATCACTTTACAAAAACCCATTTTATACGGGACGTTCTGTCCCTCCCCAACTTGCAGACATTGTCCGTTCTTGAAATTCCAGTGCCCAAGAATTTTAAAGCTGCCTTTGCCACTCCTGTACTGAAGGGAGTGTTACACAGTCGTTTGACCTAACAAAATCCCACGAAGAACTCACAATATTTCTACTGCAGGACCACTTCTATTAGAAAGATTTTTGGTCTAAACACTGCTTATACCATGAAACGCATTTTTAAAGACTATTCTACAACACAGGTTAAGACTGTAGTCTTAACTGTAGAGAAGTTAATCTGTAGATAAGAAAATAATTTTCTTCTCTACATCTGTAGAGAAGAAAATAAACAAAAAACCTCACACAACTTTCACACATTTTTCATGAAATTCACAAAAATGTCTCCTGAATAGATTACAGTGGATTCCAACTCTAAAACTTCTTTATTAATAACGGTCCTCATATTTTTATTTTAAAGACAATCAGCAGCTGATCAGGGATTCCAAAGTGATAAAAGCTGAGTATTAATCATGTTTGCCTTAAAATTTCCTTTTTATTTTTTTAAAAAAATGGCCCCATTTTATCAAATGGCCATGCTTCTGTCTGTTACATTTCTCCACTTTTTACTTAGCTTCTGTCTAAAGCACTGGCGGTTGCTATGGTAACTTTGGCTTTTTTTTCCCCACTGCTCATGCAGGTTTTCATCAAACCCAATGACTTTTTTTAATCTTATCTGCTCTATAACAATAGTTCCTTGACTAAAGTGCTGTATACTGTACTAGATGAGAATCCTGCTATTTCACACTAGTAACTGAAAAAAAAAAAAACCCTCATGTTCCACTAAATTTTGAAAACTAGCAACTGAAGTTTTTTGTTGTTTTTAAATGTCTGACTACATTTATTTACTTCCTTTAATCTGAACATTATTCAGGTAAAATATACTAATTCAGACACCAGTACATGTACGATAAAGCAATTTTTAAAAACAGTTAACGTTTAAGGAACAAGAGACCTTCTGTTGTGACTTACTATAACAGGTTGTGTTTTATTTTAGAAGAAAATTAATCATCGTTTCATGTGGATTAGGCAGGACACACAAATAAACACTGCGAATTGAGTGGTTCTCTGCAACTGCTCAATGTGCACTACTGCTGCAGATCAACATCAGTTCAAATCATCCTGTCACATAAAAAAATGCTTCTGGTCACTTTTACAAAATATTTCTTCAGATTAGAGCATAGCCTGTTATCAAGTTGGTCTAGAACCTACAAGAAGCAAACTGCATATGTCAGCAAACAGATGAAGTACATGCTAACGCTTAAGCCATCTTCCAACACTTTTCACTCAGATTCTACTTTTAAATCTACTTTTCCATGGCTATTTAACTTTGGGACTAAATTCTTCAATATGTGTTCGTTCTTCAGGTTTTGCTTTTCCTTGAATTAATGCAAAGGAGATGCTCTTCTGATATTTTCTGTAGGACAATGTCATATTTTTCTGCTCCACATAGGAAACACCTCTCATGAGTCTTTACCCCCTTACTCATGAAAAGTAACTCAAATACAAGGATTCAAACTCTGAGCTGATTATACAAGATTCATCCAACATGCAAGACATAGCATTAAAAATATAAATACACACCAAGATATTAGCAACAAACAGGTTAACTACCTCACTCATTAAATAAGTTCCAGAAGTAGCATCCCTAGACTAAAGTTTTACTCGAATACGGTTACCTGCGTCTGTCCCCTAACATTACTCCAGAATATATACAGACAGGGCCATGCTGGAGACAG
This sequence comes from Chauna torquata, assembly GCA_013399475.1. Classification (NCBI taxonomy): domain Eukaryota; kingdom Metazoa; phylum Chordata; class Aves; order Anseriformes; family Anhimidae; genus Chauna; species Chauna torquata. Next base: position 157,946 of record VXAL01005716.1, read on the forward strand.
CTGGGTCCAGTTTACCGGAGTAGGCTATTGAAACGACCTCTGGTAAACTACAGCTCTTAACCCTGTTGTACTCCCTCTGTTGAGCTGTGCTTGGTTTAACCAAAACTGCTTCTCCACCCCGTCCCACCACCTCCCAGCCACAACCCAGCGCTTCCACAATGTCTGCCAGCTTGCCACTGCCATCCTTTGTTGTCTTGCTCTTTTGACCATCTTTTCAAAACCTACTGACACAAAACACATCCAGTTCCACAGCTACAGCATCAAACCGGTTCCTACATTTGGTATTTTGAAAAGCAGAGCATTGCAGACCTGCTCAATATGTTACTCAGGTCTCCAATAAACCTCCTTAGTTATCACATTTCTGCAACTGCCACAACTCTGAACCGTGAACTTAGGCTCACTTGAAAAAATAAATTGTAAGAACCATGTTAGCAAGGAAGTTTGAATCCTCTTTAGAACACTGATGTAGCTGCGCAGTTCAGAAACTGAAACAGAACTGAAAACCAAAATAATAATTTGCCTTTAATACTGTTTCCTCTTAAGCACTATCAAATAATATTAGCAAAAAAATATGAAGGTTTTACAAACTAAGAGTTACTACTTCAAAGAATTCAACCCTGAGAATGATTTTGCATTAGTTTGTTTGGGGATGGCTTGCATTCAATATCCATTTGCCCAAACAAAGACAATTCATCTTTTTGTCCTGTATTATGAACATTTTCCTTCATTTCAGCTTTTATAACCAGGAACACATAATGCTTTTTGACCTGAGCAGATTACTAACATGTAAATTGCTGCAATTCCTGCTTATATTGACTTCCTGATTCTCTCCTCTATTAACTTTTTTTTTTCCAATTCAGTTTGAAAAGAATCATATCTAGAAATTTTACTTTACAAGGACAATTATTGGTGAGAATAAATAGTATTCTACAATTTGCTTCACTTCATTTCAGTCATTTTGTTTCTTCTCAAATATCTGGAAAAGTTAGCTTTATTATATAATTATTCTTTTGTACAATTCCGACTACATTTAGCAGTAGTAATAATCTGACCACTAGATGAGCACAGTAGGTACAAAATGCATTAATACATTAATTAATCCCTGTTTCAATTTATATTACACTAGCTTTACTGAGACTTCAGTTTGCTACAAGGTGCAGGTTGTATATTCATTTGGCACATTAAAAGAAGGTGGGATTTCCTCAGTAGGTGGGATTTACTTTCTAATGACATCTATATCAGCCATAGTTTCTACAGTTCTCTCTTATGCTCAGTCAGATACAGGCAACAGTCGCACAGAGATTAGGTCTGTTCCACAGTTGTGTTTTATAATATAATCATTTACATGCAAAATGAGCTCCCCCCTTTTTCCAGTCTCAATATATCTTGTAAAGGACAGCTATTTCAATTAGACTCCATTTCACATCTAAAGAACGAGGGAACAAACAGAAACCAGTAAGAAACAACTATTTAGAATATCTAAAAGCTCAACCAAGTACCTCTTGTGTGACATACTACCACAAATACACTCTATGTCAGACTACTAATCACTATTATTCTAACGCATCTTTTGCATCTATTATTACCCACCATAAAACCCATGTATGTGTACACAAAATTCAACACAGTGATAATGATAATCTCTTAATAACTGCACTGTAATTTTAAAAGCTTTATATTTAGTATTAGATGAATCTAAAAACAGTCATAGTTTGGCACATAATTACCAAATGACTCATGTATACTCCCTTCATGGTATTAAAGAAATACTTTTGTTTGGATAAAACCCTAATAGTCCAATATAATATGAACTTTGTGACTAGTAATGGAAGCTGTCTGTATGCAGAACACGTACACCACCAGCACAATTTTTTCTACATTCTGTCACCAAACTGGAAAGGTCTTTCCACAGCCTTTCAATCGTCATCAGTGCTGCTCGAAGCTTCCCCAAGAACAGCAACAGGGGAAGCTGTTTTCAAGGTACTTCCTAGCTGCTCGTTTGTAACTGAACACACAAATACACATCACTTAAAACACAACAATTATTCCTACCACGTATTTACAGTAACCACTGACCCAAGCCATCTTTGAACGTGTGGCATGGAAGGTCTTCCTGCTACAGCTAGAGCATTTCTTTCCTCTGTCCTGCCTGTAATATGGAGGCTAATATTTTTCAACAGTGCCAATAGATTCACAAACCATGTAGAAATAATCTGGTTAAAGGAAAATTTTCTATCTAATCATATTTTTTGTGCATATACACAGCTTTCAGTTTTAAAACATTACAGTACAATGCGGATTTATCCATTTTACAGATACACTATATATTTTTATGGAGACATTTATAAAAGCTCCTAAGCACCTAGGATAGGACTTCTATCTAGTAAGATAGAAGTCAGCTCAGAATATTTTGTAATAAATTATCTATTAGTAAAAACTGCACCAGAGGGAAACTACACACAAAGGAAAAGGGAAGTAGGGCACTCTACTCGACAGCTAAGGAAGAAACAGAGGTTATGTCCTCTATGGCTGAGATTCAGAGCAGTTTCACTTAGTGGCTGTTCTGCTCCAATTTCCCAGATAAAATTTAGACCTACAGCAAGCAGTCTTCACTCATATTTTACTCTAGTGGGTAGTCATGGTTCATACTCTTAAGTAACCAATAGGAAAAAAAAAAAGCTAGTCAGTGGGGAATTATGAATTTTAAATATTATGTTACAGTTATACTGAGATAAACCTTTGAGTAACTACAGGGTTCATTATTCTATTCTCACAAACTGAGTCATAAATTGCTAAATATGTAGAGACATAACTTTTATCCCACTATTTCAAACAAAAATATTACTGAAATTTTCAAGCAGCTGAAATATGCCTATGGCAATATGTCTCATTTGCAGGTAACACAAGACCAGAAATCGTGCAGGAATACAAGTAACCCTTTCTGATTTTTATCTTATCATTTAATACAATTATAATACTATGTGCAGTACCCCACCTGTAAAATTTAAACAGCTACTGTGGAACTACAGGAAAAACATACCCTTATCTGCTTCTTTCACACATTTTACACTTAAATAATCTGTCCTATTGCATTGAAAATCTATCCACTCCTATCCTTCAGAGCACTGTGCTGTGCAAGAGGAAATTTAGATGTATGATCTGCAAACTAGATTTGTCTCTAGTTCGGGAAAGCTTCTGCCAGCAGAACCACAGCCCTGGACTGCAGTTCCGGGAACTCAGCCATGGGGAAAACATATTGGCACGAAGCAGCCCTAACCCTCCTGTCCTCTTAAGAGCCCATATGGGCTCTGTGCAAACTGAAAAGCAAGTACTGCTGGCCAGCAGGATGCCTTCAGCTGCTCTGGCTAGCCAAGGTAGTAAGTCCTAGCCACAGACTAACTCTGCCCTCTCCATGATACAATGCCCTCATCAGGGAGCAGAAAGACCATCTGTTCACTCCTTGAGGATAATCTCCTTCCCATAAGGGCAGCAGCTCTGCTGTGCCAGTGGAGTATAAATTATACAGACTAACAAACTACCTGGGACCAGCTGGCCCACAGAAAACATGCATTTTAGTCACTTTTTCTGATAGCCAATTTGGCTTTTCTGAGCAGAATAAGCAAGCCTAGCTTTGGCTTAAGAACATGCAATGTCCCAGGCCAGCAAAAACAACTTCAGTAGTGGTTACCTTGATGGGGCTTTGCAGATTCGTAATGTTAAATATGAACTTAAACTTTTTGCGGAATACGGGTAAAAGGCAGCCCACTTTCACTAAGTACCTTTCCACACACCTTCTGAAGTTATATGAATCCAAACATTGGTCATTCAACATCTATCACTGATAAACCAATAACCTAGTTAATAAATTTTTTAAAAAAATATTAAGATGAGAAACATCACAGAGTGAAAGCATACACTTAGCCAACTTAAAGACTATAACCTGCTGAAGATTATTCTAGGAGTTTAGCAAAGTTTTTAATTATCAGAGCATCTGAAAATGAACCAACACATAGCTAGCATTATGCTATCTTTTCTGCTGTATCTGGTCCCTGAAGAATTGATTTTTTGTTCTTTGGGGTTTTTTTCTGTTTTTTTTGGTTGGTTGGTTGGTTGGTTTTTAAATAGCAATATGGGATAAATTACATGGAAAACACTACCATAAAATTGAGAATCTCCCAACAGGAGTCAGCAAGAAGGTGCAACATTGTTAATTGTTTTGACTTCTAATCAAGCATTCTCTCAATATGAGAACAAATTTGTATGTCAGTTAGACTTCAGAAAATTTTTTTTAACTAGTAGGAAAAAAAACTTAAAATAGCTACCATATAATTCAAGGAGCTTATGCTAATGCAACTGTGAATATCAATGCTCAATAGCTCTTCCTCCCTCCCCCACAGTGAAGGAAATCCTAGCCTCCACTGTGGTCTTGCCTTCTGAGAAATACTGGAACAAACTGCATAGTCTGAATACTCGGGGAGCAAGAAGGGGATGCTGTGCCTCTCTGTTCGCTTCCAAATTCTCATTCCTGCCAGTCACCAAAATGCTATTCAGGTGACACTGTGCCCTCACTAATTTCATACTGGTGGGTACAATTTATGTTTTTTAGAAGACCAGTGATTTGTCCTATTCCTATGTCCACAAAATCATAAATACAGTTTGGTTATACAAAAAGCTAGTAATTTCAGTTTGCAATGAAAATGTTTGTTCCGTTTATGATATGGGAATATACTGCCTTCAGTGGTCCTAATTCTGATACTATACGACAAAATATGAACATGCCTGTTCACATATACACACAGTGGGATCTTCCAGCTGACTTTGTGAAAGAGAAATCCTGTCCGTCTATGTTCCAAATTGGATCTGACCTCTAGGCAGATGAGTAAACGGTTTTCATGCTTCTCAGTTCTTTTTCAATATTATGTAAAGTTGTGACCAATTTAGTCTTGCCTTTTTAACAGTAACTGGCGTAACAGAGATGAGCTGTCGCCATTCTACAACAGTAGAACGTCCACAGTTGCCACTACATTCCCTTGCAGCCACAGCAACCTCTGAATAGTAATTGGAGCTCACTGAAGTGAATTTGCTAGGATTCAAAAAAAATACTACAACGTATCCAACCTCTGAATAGCAATTCTTCCAACTCCCTTTGCACCTCACTTTCCTCCTCCTCTTTTTTTTTTCAGGGTATACCAAACCCCTTATTATGTTTCATTATTTTGTATTTGTTCTTCCTGGTATTCACCAATAGCAACCTTTTGTGCAATCACAGTCTCCTGCCTGCAAAAAAGCTGAATAAATCCTATTTTGCAGTAAGTTCTTGTTTATAGAGTTTTTTTCTGTAAGATCAATCTTGCCACACAGTTAATATTCTGCTGTCCAACAGATTTCATACAATAATCTTAACAGAAGCTTGGGCACTTTGGTAGACATATTCAGCATCTGTTATTCCTCCTCCCACACTCTATAGATTTCTGATACTCTTGACCAAGCATATAAAACAATATCATTTTGTAAAGTAATATTAAGCAGCATTCAGCAAGCCATCTGTAAACCCACTTCTTTATGTGATCAGAATAGCCTTGTGTAATCACCTCCAGTTTTCTTTCTGTCCTTTGATGCAATTGTGGCTTTCTTGCTTTCCCTTTGCCAGAAATTCCCAGTAGTCTATTCAAACAGCAAACTGGACTGAAAAGAGATGCCTAGCAATAATGCAATGCTTTTTTGGATTTCAGCTCTTCTTCTCCTCCCACAACTCACATTTATACTTTTCCTTTCATGTTTTTCTTTTTTGGCTAAAGAACTAAGGCCCTTAGTATGCTTACTATGAACTGTAACTTCTTTGAGTGTAATAGAGTCGTCAGAAACAAGCAGTGCAGAGAAACTTCTTACTATCTTGCAGATCATCTTGCAGCTTACTGAAATCAATAATAGGATTTCAAGGACTTAAGTAATAAATTTAATAGCCCTATGACAAGAACTTTAGTCCACCAAACACCTGACTTGAGAAAAGTATCTCCTATTGGGAGGGCTGGGAGATGCAGATAAAGATCATTTTATGGTCTTTTAGCCATCAGTTATATGAATGTGTTGTGAAGGCAAAATGCCCCTTCCTCCCCCACAGCTTTGGACAAGATATGAATTTTCAGTGGCAGAAATCTCTGACCATCTGGAAGGTAATCCCTCAGGCACTCAAAAACAAGCATAAGCTTTTTCACAATATCAAAACAGGAAAAGACTAAGAGCACTTGCATATGTTTTAATACCATATAAAAAAAAATAGCAATGTTGGTTGAGCCCTGGAGACTTAATTGTTATGTGCCCAGATTCATTTCTGGGTCATAAGGAACTCTAACATATGCTTGGCCACTAAATTCCAAAGACGTGACAGTCCCATAATAACTGTTTCAACCTGCCTGCTCGCTTTTTTACCCCATTTTTCTACCCCCTTGAAATTTTCTTCTTAATTACACAAAAAGCACATAATATTGCACCTAAGAAAGATCAACAGCAGCTCTGGTACTTTTGACAGGAACTAAATAATAACAATAACAACAACAACAACAACAATAGAATTTTATTGAAATTATCATGCTATTTCAAAGCCCCAGAAAAAAAAAAAAATTACATGGAAATACTTCCTGGTCAGACATATGCCAAACGCTACAGTTGTCTGCATGGTATTCCTGAGTGGCAAAATACAGAACCCAACTATGGAAGTACCTCCTATATAGATAGTAATTTGAATTTAGTGCCTGGACAGCAAAGCAGGAAGATCAAATCATGATCTCCATATAAAGAGCACTAGAAAGTCTAAAGAGCACTTCAGGGGACTAGAATTAGAGAGAAGCCCACTCAACTGCAAAAATAATAGCAGGTAAAGATCACACACAGGAGAAAAAGTGAAGAAGAAATAATGAGACAAAATGAGAATGCTTCATAAGAAAAGTGTAAAAAGGAGTGGGTAAACAGTGAAATAAAAAACCTAGACTGAATATCCTATGATTCCTAGATGTTCTCAGCTACCTGTATGTTAAAATTTGCTAGGTTTACTGAAGATCTCCTTCTAAAACTGACATAAAACAAATTTATGTCCATTACCTGAAAATATTACGTGTATAAGTCAATTTGCACATGTAAGTCTTATGAAGAACATGTATGAAGTTAATAAAAATATTGCCATTGACTTACATGTGCTTTAGAGAAGACGAAAACAACCTTTGTGGAGTACTCCCAGTATACAGCACCTCTGCAGACCAACAGGTTTGGTTTGATGTCGATGCCTATTTAAACTGCATGTAGGCTTAACTATACATAGGTTCAGCAGAGAGCATTCTACTGAAAACAACACAAAATGACAGCAGCGCAACCTGGCACTAACGATTAAAGCTTTGTCACAGAAGAAATGGAGGATGCCATATAAACCCCACTAAAAGTTGCAGGAAGAGGAAAAAACATACAAGATCAAAGAAAACCTAACTGGAGCTACAGTTTTGCAAGACAACATATTTTCTTATGAAAAACAAAAAACACTGGCAAAAAGCATGGTCCAAAAATCATTTCAAATGGGTAATATATTGTTTAAATCTGCTTTTGAAAATATCTTGCTAAATAGGGAATAAAATTACCAATCATAACATTTTAGTGTATTTAAAGTCTTCCTAACACAATTTGTACCTAGCAGTTCCTTTTAATAGTCAGTCATCCTTATTTATTTTACAGTGTTGTTACACTAGTGAAATTGTACTCTACTATATAATTTCTCCTACTATAGCCATTGAATTAATATTAGTTGCATTACCTTGAAAAGTTCTTTCTTTCACACCAGCAAAGACAGTAGTATATGTACATGTGCATATATATACACATATATACTTATTTATCCCTAGGCAAGCAGAGAAAAATGTATTTACAAAATACTTTTAAGAAATATAGCAATAACATTTAACTGTAAGTATTACTTCACCAATCTTTTTGAATTACTTGTAGGCTAATAAAACACACTGGTCAAAAAAATCCAGTTATGAATTTATTTTGTTGTAATACTAATGCATTAGAGGAAAATACACTGTGTGCATAACTTATTAGCATGTTTCATGAACATATATATATCATACCCATCTGAAGACGTTTCCAGAAAAATAACTCTACCTGGAATTAATAGATTTGTAACCCCCCAGTCCATTCACTACAGATTAGCAGAGGCCTGCTAAATTACAAGTACTCTATTTAGTTATACATTGCTCTGAAATTGAAACACTATACATCTCCACAAAGTTGTTGTCTGACAAGGAAAGCGCAAAATAAAAATATTACACAACCTCCTGCAAATTTCCTCCAAATAAATAAATAAATAAAAGATAATAAAACTGCTCCTTCCCTTCCCCATCTAATCGCACCCTAAAACCGATCGCATAGAGAGGAAAGAAAAACCAAACACCAAAAGCAGGCACAAGGCAGCCGGCCCCGCGGTGCTGCCGCCTCGGCCGTGCTGCCACCTCCCGGCGCCCGCCCGCAGCCGCGAC
>VXAL01005719.1:0-33561 GCA_013399475.1 Chauna torquata
TTGGAAGGTGCTACATGACTAACATCCAAAAGGACCAACTAGTCAATGAGAACACAGCTTTAGCATGTGCCAATGTACAGTCAGACTAGGACCTTTTGATGCTTAATGCTTTTTCTTTAGGAAAATACCAACTGCACAGGAGCAGTGATTTATTTTTCAAAATTTTGAATATGCTTTTTCTTACTAATATAGTGATCATTCCTCACCACAGGTTGAAACAATACCTCATAATTGCTTAAAGCTAAGACCAACGCTTAACTTTACTTTGAATGTAGTTCTTCTGTGGTTTTGTGTTGTGGATGGACTTAATGGATGTGTACCTTTTTAATGTCTATAAACACCTTCACCTTTTTATGGAGGGATTAAAAATGCTCATAGCGGCTCATGTCACACTTCCTTGTCTAAAGTGTTTTTGAATACTCTGGCTATGGTAGAATATGTAAGCACCATGCAAATTTTATTCAGTTGTCCAATCTTATTTGCTTTTTTTTTTAATCTTTTCACATGTGTTCATCATTTAGATGAAACAAACTTAGGCACTAGGCTCTACTTTCCATGCAAGCTCATTAAGGAGTGAACATTGTCTTTTTAAAAAAGATACTGTGCTTTAATGTTCTTTAGACATCTGTTAAATTACTTTGTGTGTGTATGTGTGTGTATGTGTATGTGCCCACATTGGGCTTCTTCTCAGACCTGTGGCTGTCTGCAGCGTCTCAGCCGTCAGAATGAAAACATTATCAATCAGTATCCAACAACAGCTGGTTTTGACAAGCTTCTGTCTGCTGCCTAATGCTTTACAACTTGTCAATAAGACTTCTTTGTCTACCCATTCTGAGCTGGTAATCTTACTGCTTCCATGTCGTGCCCTGTACTTGTACTTCTGGCATTTATATTGGAAAAAGAAAAGTTAGATCTTAGTGCATTTTGATATTATTTCTTGCTGTGTAATGTTCCATGTGTATCTTAGCTTGCCTCTCTACAAAAATCTGTGATGTATTATTTCATTTAACTTCTTGCATTTCATTATATTTATAGAAGTTGCAGATTTTTGTACCGTATTAGTTAACACAGTTGCCTTTTTGTAATGGCAATTAATTTATATTACAAAAGTTTGTATCTTTACTGTAGTTGAGAGTATTAGTTAACTGCCATATTATCTTGACTTTATACTAAAAATACAGTGTCTTTCCAGAAAAGTTGACCCATTCAGGTGGACAACTGCTAGACATGAGGAACTTGTACTGTTTGTGATTTATAAATGATTTCCACTATCAAAACAGAAAAAAGAAAATGGAAAAAAAAAAAAAGAAAATAAACACTGTGTAGAATTGAGTTGCTAAGTTTGGATTTCTTGAGTAGTAACCAAGTCTAGGAACGTGTTATATTGAATCGTCAAAGTAATCTATTCACTCTTAGATTGAAAACAAAATGATTACTGCATAATCATTGCTAAATTATACATATCTACACATTTATGTATATATAAAAAATTGAAACTTCTGAAAGTTGGCTGATTTATATCCAAAGTAAGGTGTTGTTACTCAGGAAATATACCTGAAAGATATTGGAGGATTATTGCTGGAACAGAAGCTGGAAAAATATTCATGCAATTATTCCATAATGGTAAACTGAGGAACGTATTTATGTACCTAGAAAATGTTTTTAAATAAAAAGATTTTGTATAGTACATACCCCAAAAAAAAAAAAAAAATGCTGCAGAAGTTAAGCAAAATAAAATACTACGGCAAAAATGAAAGGTTGCTGAGACAACTCAATGCTGTCCTATCAAACACTGAGTAGAAAAGACACTTTCTGCACAAGTTATAACACAGCACTGCTGAGCCGGACTGGAGGTTTCTGATTCAGCTCCTGAGGTATGCTTTTTTCATTATGTTATTTTTAAATCTGCCTCTTAACCTGAGACTGGGATGGAAATGAAAGATTTGTAAACTCAATATTTTCTTCATTCTTTTGTGTTATATAAATAGGAACTGAAAATCTGCTAATCATGCCTCATTTAATAGCTCTTTAAAGAATTTTCATTAGCTCATTAGCCCTTTGACCTAATAGTTCAAACAAATAAAAACATCTGTTTCTGTCAGCTGTAGGGTTAGTCACCAGGGCCTAGGTTAACACAAAGATGAGAGAGAGTCCCATATCCTACGTGAAAACAGAAACCGTTCCCTTTTCAGTATCTGCAGTTGAAAAGGAGCCTTGAAATGAAGTAGGGCTGCTAAGTTCTATTAGGTGAAGATACAGAACAAAAATCATTACCCTGCTCAGCCTTCATGGGTGAACTGACTAACATTATTGTGTGGGTTGGACTGAAGATCAAGTCTAATGGAACTAGTTATGAGACATTTATGCTTAATGCTAGCTGCTTTTAATATATTTTAGCTTTTATCACGGCTATATTTATAGATGCCAAAATATGTTTTCTATACTGCTTGTTCATTCACCAGATTTCATAGGAAAATGTAGTATGTGCTGTTCTGGTGGTTTTGACGGAATATATTCAGGACAGCCTTGCTTGTGGAATCTGTGTTTGTGCATCAGACTTGCTGAGTACTTCCATTTATGTCTTAAATATGCCTTCATTTTTGAATCACTGAAACAGTCCAGAAAAGGTAGATGTTCCAATGTGAATATTGGTGCTAACAGTAGTCTGTGCAGCTCCGATTATCTGTGGCTATAAGGTGGGGAGAACAGAAGGGACAGATTTTAATCTTCTGGTTGTCCGGGTTACAGTAAACCCAACAAGACTGCATAGCAAAAGGTCCTGTGCTGGTTTGGGGTTATTACAGAAAATGAAGTAGGAATGGAAGGTGTGAAGAGGAGGGATGACAGGTAATCCACGCTCAGCCATTCTACTGTTACGGGAATGAAGGGGCTTATTGCCTGAAAATAGCTTGAATTTGGTAAGGAGAATGTTTGTAATGAAAAGCTGTTGTATAGTTAAATTCTAAATATAGAAACATTTATTCTCATATGAAAATTCTGTACATATATTTGAGAACCTGCCCGTGTGCTAGTAAGATAGAGGCATGAATTGTAGCTTTCTGTTACGCTTGTGTGCAATATAAAGAAAGCAAATCACAACTAATTTTCTTAATTCTCACTATTAGATTGTGAGCTAAAACTGAGGAAAAATAAAACCAGGAACCACAGCACTCCTTTTTTATCTGTCACCTTGAAATAGCGAAATGCTGTTGTTCATTTTTATTACTATGCCACGTAACTATAATTTATTGCATTTCAGTGTGCCCTGGAAGGAATTTGCATGTATTAAGTAAAACAAGATAAAAATAAATCCTTTTGTGGTTTGGCAGCTTCCATGTATGAGGAGCTGCCCTCTTTCTAAGGAGACATTTACTGTTGGAGTACAGAAGTCTCATATTATAGCTTTGTTATAAATCACTGCTAACTGAAATGCTAAATCATGGAAATCCCAAACAAAAGATCCGGTACTGCATGCTATGAATATCTTGCATAGTCCCAAAGATAGTGTAGAGGAGAGAGCAAAATCATGACTTGCGTATACACGCTGCAAAAGTTTAATGGCCGATCACACAGCAAAGTATTTGGTATTTTAACAATGTGACAGTCTTGGATTTGGAAGGTTGATAGATTTTTCAGGATCAAAAGGGCGTTTCATAAGAAGTTTAATTTTATAGTAGGTTACATTTTGGGCCTGTCAACTTTGACACAGTCCCTTTAAAGCAACAATTCCTGCTGTGTGTTAAGATTGGCACTTTAAAAATTTCTATTATAGAAATGAATCCATTCTACATTCTGTTAGCACATGTTAAACAGCAGCATTTCCTTTCCAGTGTCACCCTCTCATTCCCACATTTCACATACCCATTTTCCACTGATACACATCTTGCTATTTTTTGAAACAAAAGCTTTGCACACATCTCATACAAGACTCTGTGTGGTACCATGGGGCATATCCTCAGAGAAGATTATGCCCCAAATTACAAGTAGATTCCATTTTTTTAACTTCTATGTAGTAATTACTGTATAACATGCAAAGACTACATTTCTGCCAGTATCAAAATTATGTGCTTTTAATGCTTGTAACAACAAATGTCTATTAGCAGAACTATGTCAGAATTGTTTTATTATAGCATTCACATGTGTGGTGTCTTTGTAAAATGTAGAGATTGAAGATGTGAATGGGATTAGAGCATTTAGAATTAACACTGATTAAATGGCAGTATCTGGGAAATTGCTTTTTTGTTTAACAGTGAAGTGAACAATGCAGTCTCATCATTGCCTCAGTATTTACCTCCTCACAGAAAAGAAATGAGCTCTTAATAATGTAAATTGTAACAACTTTAGTCTATCTTTACTGAATTGCTTTCTTGCCAACAAGGTATTCTGAATCCTCCATGGTTTACTTTCATGTTGGTTTAAGTGGAAAGCCTTCCTTCAAGTATATGAAACTAAGATTAATAAAGAAAAACAAACAAGCAAAAAACAGAAAATGCTAACTGCCTTTTCTAAAAATATTTTTTATTTTTATGCATGATTTTCAGGAGTGTGACTGATGCAGAAAAGTTCATTGTTTACCTTTAAAATATAAAGCACGACCTTTTGGTTACAGTAAATACAGTACTGCAAGTCTGGTAAAGTCATCACACATACTAAAGGTATTGAGACCATTTACCTCACATTCCTGTCTATTAGCCTCCACAATTAACATGATCCACAGCTGAAAAAATAATTCTAGTTGTCAGTGATAAATGGGGTGAAATCGTCAATCACTGAAGCTGACACTATTATTTTAAAAAGATATTGCAAACAAATGTTTACCCAAAGATAGCAGTATGTTGTTGAGATTTTGTTCCCTGGGGTTCCCTCATTTCATTTACATGGCAAGCTGACTTTAGCATTCACTTTCAGACTAAAGAAGATTGGTATTTTTTTTTTCCTTCTTTCCTATAGAGTCAAGAGTACCTAACATTCAAACGCCAAAGTCTTTTGCAGAACCAGGAACATTCCTGGTAGCCCCAGCTCTGAGATTTGAAACATAAATTTAGCTTTTTGTTTGCTTGCTTTCCTTTCTTATTCTGATGTGTGTACCTGAAATTTTTGTTCAGGCCTGTCTCCGCTGAGCGGTGCCAGTAATACAGGAGTCTCCTACTATGGGCTTTATAAATATCTTGGCTATTTTTAGCACTTGCTTTTGATCTCCAAAGAATTTTAATATCAAGGTCAAATGTTGTGTGGTGTTTTCATATGCTGATATATTGGTGACCTAGACATTAAAGAAAATGCAAACTATATTTGTAGAAAAGAAATCTATTAGTTTTTTGCCTTCTCAATCTTGAGAAATCTTCCATGAAACTGCTTTGGAATGGTGAATCTTGTTGTTCTGGTTGATTCAGCAGGCAGCCTTGCCTTCAGGTTTGGGTGAAATTAAACAGAAGAGAAAGTGCTTTAAATTTGGCCTTTTATAATTTCTGGATACTGGTAATTTACGTGTTCTCAAACAGATCATATGTGGGAACCAAGTCATGTCTAACCTGATTAAAGCCTGAAGGAGGTGGTTAAGCGCACTGCTAACCAATGTTTCCAGTTACTGGTTTGGTCCTTAAATTCCTGCCTGCATGTAATGCTTAAAAAATATATCCTTGGTGTTCACACCTGTTTATGCAATTCCCTCCTGCGTCATGCAAGTGTGCCTTCAGAGTAGTTGTTCAGGCAGTTACAGAGTTCCCCTTGCACTCAAAAGGATTAGTTATCTCCACAGTATTGTGGCCTCTCTCCATCTGAGAATGCATGAAGACCCATTTCTCACCATCTTTATTTCTGTATTTGCATTTTTGGTTTGGGTCTGTCTACTTTAAGCCAGTGAAGAACTCTAATTCATGCAATAACTGATCTTTGATGATGGGTTTATCTTTTAGTAAAGCAGGTGTTATTACAGGAGGTTCAGTTACTGAGGTTCAGTTTTATAATTAAAATTACAGCTTACAATGCAAATAGTAACTAGAAGATGTAACAGTCAGTGGGTTGGAGTATAACTAAAATGATCAGATACGTCTGGGTCCAGATGACTGATGCTGAAAATGGATTCTCATTTGCTAATCTTGGAATTAAACTAGAAAAAGTTGGCTATGTAAGCAGTGCAGAGAGGAAAGGAGGTTCTGCCCCCCCAAATTACTTGACCATTCATTTCCCTTTTCTATACAGACAAGTGCCACAAATAGACATCAGCAAGAGGGGTGAAGAAGGTTAGCCCAGGTTAGCCCACCGTAATCGGAGACACAGTCCACCACTGCGCGCAGACATCTCTGGCTCTGTGACAGGAAATGGGAATAACCATGTGTCTGAGCCTGACCTGTAGACTATAAGGTGTTTAGTATGTACATCATAGCACTGAGGGGAGACACCAGTTTGAGGACATACTAGTAGCGGTTCCACCTTGCCAGGTCATAACCAATCACTTCGTTCCCCAGAGAGGGCTCAAAAGCCCAGCAGCCGCTCAGCCGGCTGCTTACCAGCGTGCCTCTGCCCCGGGAGCCGCATGTTTTGTTGCGAACTGCATGGGGTCCAAGAGCCACGGGCCAGCCATGCTGGTTTCCTGAGATGAGCACTTTTCAAGACAACAGAAGAAATACTGAACTGGGAAAAACGTTAGCGGTGGCATGCCTCCACACCTGTCATGCTGTGTTACAATTTCAGTCTTTGACTGTTGGTCCCATAAAGGTGTCTTTTTTTCATGTTATTAAAGCAATTACAGTTATTATACTAAATTTGTCCTTTCTGAAGGGAGCAAGAAAAAATGAGGGAGGATTTGCATACAAATTGAGCCTGGGTATGGGGGGAACTCAACAGCAGGCCTGCTTGGCAGACAGGCGAGGCAGTGAGGAGGTACTACAGAGGAGCAGGGCCTGTCATGGCCCTTTGCTGGTGACCCTTTGAGGAATGTCTCCCAACTGTCTGGCGGATTCAATTGAAAGAGAGGCAGCTCGGCGTACTGTCATCCTGTGCAAATCAAAGCTTGTTCCTCGGTCGGAGGAGTCTGGAAGACCTTGTGCCTCCGTCCCTTGGGGCAAGGCCTGTCCTCTGGCAGGTGACTTAGGCCTCCACACTGCTTCTGCCAGAAAAGTGTCACCCTGTAATGGGATAACTGTCCCCCTGTGTTTTGGGGAGTACCAGCTCGCCTCAGTGATGAGAGCAGCCACATTTGAGCACACAGTGCTCCCCTTGGAGCTGGCAAACCAGGCCCTAGGCCTACGGCACAGGCAGGCCTTCGCCATGCCTTACCTCCTGGGAATTGTGTCAGGAAGGGCATTGGATCACCAATACGGCTGTCTGTGGTTCAGAAGTGATGCAGACAATAGGTTTTAAAGCTGTTTTAAATGGAAATGAGTTGGCTTTTGGGCATGGGAAGCCATTTGCAATGTCCCGGTTTCCTGCTGTGCTTACCATTGTGTTCTTGTAACTGCCAAGGTTAACGTGCTCTTGCTGGCCGGGGACAGGAGGAGGGTGCTTCTACCTCACCCAAATGTTAATGAAAACTTAGGAAACTTTTTGGTTTTTCCCTGGGACTGAGTTTTGTATCTCAAGTCACTGCTATACAAAGTGTGCTGCTATTAAGATCAGTGGAGCAAATGTAATGTGTGTGGCCCCCTGCAGTGATGTGGTGAGCTCAGAGCCAAGCCATCAGCATTGTCACCTACAGCCTTCCTGTTGCTGGAAAGTCCCTGCTCACAAGCATCCCTAAACAAGACAGCCCTTTGACTTCAAAAGCAAGCATTGGTAAGGGGGTGGGGGTGGGGGAATATAGAAGTGAACAACAGTTCTTAAATATTAGTCCTATCTACAGCCCTTGCTTCCGTGGCTCTCTGAGCCTCTCCACGGCTGTGGTACTGAATTGCTGCTGCATTGAACATAGATATGGGGCTTTGGGAGTGCATTAACTTTTGTGAAGTGCTCAAATAGACCAGAATGGGATTTTGTAGTAGCTATGGGGCTCACGCCTTTACTGGCATATAGAGATGTAGGCTATAAGCTTTATGCTGGTCATCTTTCACCCAGAGATGGAGAATTTTTAAAGTACTTTGGGTATTCCACAGCTGCTTCTTTACAAGAGCAACAGCTAGGTAGTACAGAAACTAGAAATTTTGCCACTTCAAGCAATCAGATTTGGAAAAGTTTATGATCTGATTTAAGTGTTGAAAATTGACTCCCCGTGTTAGATTTTGACTAGTTTCAGCCCAGCAAGCCCAGTGGTGACTAACTGATGTGTAAGTTAACTTTCTGTTATCACTAGCAGCTGAATAATGTATCTGCAAAATACGTAGCTTGCAAATAAACCTTTGGATCATTAGGTTGTCTATACTAGCACTGCTCTGGACCTTGCTGTTTAAATGACAAAGGAAGCTGTTGTGCTTCAAATGATGTAATTTAGTGCTGAACGAGATGCTTTGGATTCCTACAGATGTAAAAAATTGCAGCCTTTTTTTTTCTTTCTTTTTTTTTTTTTTTAGGAAAAAAATAGTTTTACAGGTTTTTTTTAAGTGGAAGAAAGTTCTGAAGTGGTGTATATTTGTTTGTCTGCATTTTCAGCTATGTTATAGGGCAAGAACCAAGTTGCTTTCCTGACTTAATTTTTACAATCCTAGAATATTAAAAACAATAAAGGTACGTTGCATTCATCATGAAAATTAAACTTGCAAAAGCCTGTCTGCTTGAAGGTACACACTACTTTTTAAAAAGTCTTCAACGGTAATGAGTGTGGCAGACATCCAAAATTAGAACATGCAGTTGATTTCGGATCATCTCCTTAACTATTTTGAAGAGTTCTCTGTGTTTCAATGTTAGACCCATTTCAGAAGTAGAAGAGTAACTGGTTAGAGTATGAGCTAAAAGTCATGGCTGTCACTGGGTATCTACTCCTTAACCGTGACAACTGTTCTGCTTTTCAGTCGTGGTTCAGGATTGATCCAGAAACACTAATTTATTTCCATAGCTAAAGTTAAACCAATATTATAGAAGTTGCTGGCTGGACATTCAAACACAGGATTTTTAGTAAGTGTATACCAGCTTTTTAGTGGGTTATCTTCCACCATGGCCACAGGAAAAAAAAAAATCCTTATCTGCACTATGTTACTCAAATTTGAGAAAACAACTGAAAGGATAATGAGGCAGGAAAGCTAACTTTCCTCTTCCAAGCAATGAAGAGAAACCACTTCGCAGGTAAAACATCCTGGTCTAGAAAACCTGTTGGACTCATTGATTTACAAAGATCTATTCAGTTCTCACTGTTATTAAACTAGAGGTATTGAGAGCTGGAGGCCATCACCAACTGGTCTTAGTCACAGTGCAAGTAATCAAATTTCTCTAATGTCTTATTTTTGCTGACTTTTTAAAACAAACAACCAAACAAACCTTTACTTCTGACCAGTCTATGGGTCAGTGACCTAATAATTAAGAAAATAGCTCAAGCTACTGAAACTCAGTGATGTTTCTGAATGTATTTTTCCTTATACAGTATTTGATCTTCTAGGAATGCAGAAATAAAATATTTTTTCTCTTTTTAATCAATATTTAAAACTGTTTTACTTGCTTTACTCATTGCTAATTTTGCCCAGATGAGGATCTTTTCATAGATCACTCCCATACATAGCAAAGATGCTAATTTTTGGATTGCAACTGTATGAACTTGTTCAGAAAGCATTTTCTGCAGTGATCTGTTCCATCAGAAATCTGTTCTGTTTCTTTTTGTCTACATCTGTTGCCCAGTACTAACCCTTATATTATGCCCTCTCAAGCATTCCCCTTGTATGCAGGGTTCTACAAAACAAACACAATAAACTATGTTCGTGTGTTCCTAGTGAAAAAAAAAAAAAATTGTCTCAGGATGTTCAGATAACATACAGTATGTTTTTATTTAATGCAAAGAGAGAGATGCGAGAAAAAAAAACATGTTGACCTCTCTCCAGTTAAGTTTTCTCAAGAACATTGCAAAATACATATGTTGGATACCACCACTGTACAGAGACACATAGGCCTCCATATGGTAAGGTAAATGCCATCGTTTTTTCTCCATTTTAAAGTTTCCTATGAGGAAAGTTAGTTGTTTAGTCATATCTGTGTTTATAGAACAAAGGAAATATTTTTTTCCTCTATGCATGTTATGAAATAGCTCTTTCATTTAATCATTTATGCAATATTGTAGCTGGAATATATAAAATATTACAATACTTATTTCTTCATCAGAATTGTTGGTGTTTTTTTTTTTTCCTCATCTATGGAAATGACTTGCTCTTACTGAGCAGTGTCTAACCTACATGTCTGTATTCTGTGGTTACTCTAACACCACAATGTATCATGTTCAGTTTCTTGAACTAGTAAATAAAGGAAATTCAGAGAAAAAAATATTGCCAAAATATCTTCATTAAAGAGTGCTATACGCAAGGCCAACGTGCATGCTCAAAATGGCACTTGGAGAAAATGTGTTGAAAAAAAAAAAAACTACATTAAAGTTTCAGAGGATATAAAAGTGAGATTCTATTATCAGAACTGCTTTTGTGTCAGATATACTTACCTACAGTCAAGTTTATTTTGAAACTTTTTCATCTATCCTCATTTCATCTGCCTTTGTAACACATCTTTACCAAACAGTGCATGGTCTGAATTTCATTCTCAGTACAATTCCCCGTCCTAATATAGTTATCCCCAGTGTGAAAATTAGGACATCGCTGGCCCACCTTCATGCTGAAACAGTTGATCAGCCCTCTTATGGGGAGTTACAACTCTTGTTTTTCAGAGCTATGGGTACTGCAGTAGTGATGGTGTCGCAAAACGTTGGGATTATACCTTTTCCCCTCCATCTCTGAATTCTCTTCATGTCTGCAGCATTTACTGCATAATGTAATGAGTCTCCAGTGACTTTCAATGGATGAAAAGACAGAGTAGAAATATTTGGAGCAAGGGAGCATTTCCACAGCAGGGTGAGTGAGTGCACAGTGAACTTGGCAAATCCATATAAACTGATCAGAGGGGATGATCTTCCCTCACTTAGGGCAGATGTGTTTCATAAACAGAGAATTAGTTTCTTGTTCTAGCACTTGCAAAACAACCCCCTGATCCGTGGTCATAGTATAATGGACTTAGGTCTTGAACCCAGATAGAAGGGGTGAATTTCTTCTCTCTTTGGTGGGCCAGATCTCATGCTTGCCACCGTTCCCCAGGGCAGATGGTTCTACTTTTTTTTTCACCTCAAGGCCATCATTCAGTTCTCTAAGAAGGCAGGTCTAGAGCTCATCCAGATACTTGGGCTGGGTCAGAACATTGATCGTCATCTTATCTATTCAGCTAAAAGTATAGAAACCCAGTAAACTTTCATTTCTTTCCTGCTTGCTGAATGTCCTAGCATCCAAAGAACCATACCTCCTTATTACACAACCTCAGCAGTTGCAAGGCCTGGGATTGCCTTGAGCAGTCACCACTTGGTGGCTGCTGGCAGCATCTTCTCAATGCAGGGTGGCATCTGTGGCACAGTTCAGTGCAAGGGCTGACTAACATCACAGTTTAGCCCCCTCCTTTAACAGCATGGCACAGTGCCAGCAGCTCCAATCAGACCATTGCCTGACAACATCTGAAAATCATTCTGGAAATGTTAATTTTATTGGCTGCTTATCTCAGTTTCCCTCTCCCCCTTTCAAACAATCAGCAAATCTTACTGGGAAAAAGGGCATTTTTGAGAATTTGACATAGAACTCAGTATTGGGAGTGTTAATGAAGTGTTGTTTTCTTACAAGGCTGCCAGTTATCATAGAATCATGGAATCATTTAGATTGGAAAAGACCTTTAAGATCATGTAGTCCAACCTTTGACCCAGCACTGCCATGTCTGCCACTAAACCATGTCACTAAGCACCACATCTACATGTCTTTTGAATATCTCCAGGGATGGTGACTCAACTACTTCCCTGATGAGCCTGTTCCAATGCTTCACAACCCTTTCAGTGAAGAAATTTTTCCTAATACCCAACCTAAACCTGCCCTGGCATAACTTGAGGCTATTTCCTCCTGTCTTCTCAGTTGGCACCTGGGAGAAGAGACCGATCCCCACCTCACCACAGCCTTCCTTAAGGTAGCTGTATACAGTGATAAGGTCTCCCCTGAGCCTCCTTTTCTCCAGGCTAAACAACCCCAGCTCCCTCAGCCGCTCCTCATCAGACTTGTTCTCCAGACCCCTCACCAGCTTTGCTGCCCTTCTTTGGACACGCTCCAGCACCTCCATGTCCTTCTTGTAGTGAGGGGACCAAAACTGAACACAGTACTCGAGGTGCGGCCTCACCAGAGCTGAATACAGGGGGACAATCACTTCCCTAGTCCTGCTGGCCACACTGCTTCTGATACAAGCCAGGATGCTGTTGGCCTTCTTGGCCACCTGGGCACACTGCTGGCTCGTATTCAGCCGGCTATCGACCAGTACCCCCAGGTCCCTTTCTGCTGGGCAGCTTTCCAGCCACTCTTCCCCCAGCCTGTAGCATTGCATGGGGTTGTTGTGCCCCAAGTGCAGGGCCCAGCACTTCGCCTTGCTGAACCTCATACCGTTGGCCTCAGCCCATCGGTCCAGCCTATCCAGATCCCTCTGTGGAGCCTTCCTACCCTCGAGCATCAACACTCCCACCCAACTTGGTGTTGTCTGCAAACTTACTGAGGCTGCACTCAATCCCCTCATCCAGACCATTGATAAAGCTATTGAAGAGAACTGGCCGCATTACTGAACCCTGGGAGAAAGTCTGGAGCTTCCACAGAATTTCCATTCCCTATCTGATAGGAGCCCAGACCCACCATGCTGCTGACATTCAGGCCATCACCACATGAACAATTGTTTACAGGCGTATGTAACACATTGAAGTGCATGTGGTTTTGGAGGGTGACTGCTACTTGACCTGTAGCTAAAATATTTTGCCATCCAGACAGAACAACAGTTAAAAGAGATGAAGCCATGTCAATATTTCCCCATTTTTATCTAGGTTTTATGCAGTACCCTTGAGTGTGCTGTCTGGACAGTGCAAGGCATTAGCTGTCTAGGGAAGAGGTTTTGTCTGATAGTTAATCTGTTCTTGTAGTTAATCTATTTCCATCACTTCTCCTCACATCAATATTTAATCAATGCCACAGTTGTGTGTGGCTGGGACACACTGACTTATCATAATTCTCCCATAACTCTTTGTCCTTTGTTATCCAAATAGCTTTACAAACCCACAAACTTAAGCCTCACAACATCCTCTCCTCAACTGAAGACTTTTTTCATTCCATTTTGCAGGAATGGAGTTCAAATGCACAGTGATGTTGGCTTGAAGGTCATCCAGACTCTGAAGCAAATCTCATGTTTGAACATGGGCTCTCACTGTAGTGCTTTCCCTTTGCAACTAAGGCCTTCCAAAGTTGAGACCACCAAAGCAAGGTAGTAATCCTTTCATGTTAAGCTTCCCCAAGCACTTTCACTTTGGTAACCCAGCCAAATTAATCTGGTAACGAGGGGCTTAATTTCATTAATCCCAGCTGGCATGTAGTCCTGTAGTAGCTTGTAAACAGTTACGATTCTCTTCTGCAGCAGTTCCAGAGGACACATGGTGGTGTCCTTGCAAGGCCTGGATTTTAGTTTCCTCTGAGAGTCCTTTGGGATAGAAGCTAAGTTTTGCATCACAATACTATGGTTTTGTGGAGAAAATGTGTGTCAATAGAGTAATTTCACCTGATACAGAAATTGTACACTTACGTCTTGGCTCATACGAAGAAGATGGTTAAACAATTGCTTTCATGAAAGACTAATTTTAAAGAATCTTTTGTCTAAGCAGTTCGTAGATTTTGACATTGTCTTTTTGATGTATTCTATACAAGAAAGGATCTATTGGATGTAGTTCATTTCTTTCAGCTGTAGCTAAACATTCACATGTGTCTTTTGAACAATGTGAACTCAAACCCAGTCAGCCACAAAGAAAGGATATCTGTTCACGGTTTAGAATCTGTCCTATTATATATTTCAAACCCTTGCTATTGGATTAAATTATACTACCAGCTACCACAGATTTATGGACAGCTCATGTTGTTATTTAAATGTATTATTCATGTCTTTACTATAATTCCCATCAATTAGTTTCTAATTTTCAGGCAATCTGAAGTTCAGAGTTGCATATAAACCAAGTTGTGTAATTGTGTGCTGTAGTTTTCAAAGTTCAAACTGATTCTATTTAAATCAAATGGCTTCATGTGGCTATTTCAGCCTCAAATATTGTGTACTGTGTTAAATTTATTTACAGTCTTAGTGGAAAATTAGTGACAGGGATTAAAAGTTTCTTTAACAGTAAGTTATTTAAAACTAAATAATTTATTTTAAAATGAAAATATACTTGCAAATTAGCCGTGCTGCAGTTCTATATCTCTTCTGAATACGATATATCCATCTGCACAGTTATCCCTGACTCACCAGAGCTGAATAGCAATTGAGCAGTGGTAGGACCAGACAGTGAATCACCAGTGTCACTTCTTGCAAACCGTACTTGGTTTTTCATTAGATCTCTCTCTACCTATTTGTCTTCATAATATGAAAGATCTGAAAGGACTGCATACAGATGTATTACGGCAGATGCTTGATTTAGGAACACGTGAGGAGTGTATATACCTAGTTTCTTTCTGGTTTCCTTCTGGAGTCTTGTTCTCCATACTACTTCATACAAGATTAATTTCCATCTGTCTTATTTTCCCTGTCCTAATCCTTTCTAATGCAATGCTTTGGGATGACGAATACCCAGGTGAACCTGCAGACTCCATCTGGCCTCTTTTATAGGGGGCTTATAGGGAGATGTGTATTTCTCCCATACCCCTTTCCCTCACTCTTCATCTTCAGACCTTGGTGTACGTACCCAAGCTGCAGCCTCAGTTTCCACTATGGCAATGGGTAGCAGTACCAGGAGGCAATGTTAGTGCTGAGTAGTGTATCCCTTTCTCAGAGCAACCCACTCTAAATAATCTACTACACTCTGATGTTTTATAAAATTTTGTCTTTCTTCACAGTTTTCAAGCCAAAATAAACTGGTTGACTGATGAAGTGTAGCTTTACTGTAAATCTTCTAACCATCATCTGTCTTCTACAGCCTGCACACACCAGGGCAACAGGCACAATCACGGAGCTTGGCCAAAATCAGATATGTTTGCTGCAGATTCTAAACATATGACACAATTTTTGTGCTGTATCATTTCAATTTTGTGCTGTTATCCTTTCAGTTAAGAGATTGCTGTTTCTTTTGTTCATGGGGACAAAAGGAAAGAAAGCCAACACGTAACAGGCAGTCTCTGGTTTGCGGTACTGAAATAGATGGAGCATGTTCCACTATCTTAACTGTATCAGTGCACTCAAGCTGGATAAACGAACTGAAGAGGCTTATGACCCTAAATAATGGTGTTAAAAATGCCTTCTTGAATTATACTGAATAAGAACCAACTCTATTTTTAAGACGTTGTATCTACTCTGTCTGTGTTCAGTCCTGTTCCTCCCCCCCGCCCCCCCTCCGCCGAAGCCGCTGTCTTTCCTTGTTAATTCATTTAAAGAGGGTTTCTTTCTGTTCAATTTGCATTCAAATGACTGTCAGGGGAATTTATGGAAATAATATAAGTGCTTTTATCATTGTGTATTTAGTCACGTGCTAATTTTCAGAAGATGAACTTGTCTAGCATCTTAGCAAAAAAAAAAAAAAAAAAAAGTCAAGCACCATCCTTGTCATGGCTACAAAGCCAGCAATGCCCAGATCAGCATGGTTTAAAATTAAAAACAAAACCAGAAGGTCCAACTAATGATTCCTTGTCTCAAATGATGCATCTTTGTCTGTTGTTTTTATCTTTGTCTGATGTTTGGTCCATCCCAACTATGGCCTGTCAGGTCTTTTCTGCGTCTTCCTCTTCCTTCGGTTGCAACAGCTACCCATCTCTAGGCTCACCATATAATGACTATTCTTCTTCGTCTTTAGCAGTGAAACACAAATTTACTGATTTTTAGAAATTTCACTATCTATCTGTGCCTTTTCTTTTCCTTATTGATGTTACGGTAATGGTTTTCTCTTAGTTAGCAGAAACTCCACAAAGACCACCATGAAATACTAGTGGTTACCTGTGTGTGTGTTTAAGTCTCTAAAAGCTGAACCTGTCCTCTTTTCTTCTCAAAGTGGCAGTCAGCAGATTTCCCAATCCTCACTGCATTTGGTAACATCTTCAGCAAATTCACAGCCAAGATGAACTTGACTTTGACCAACCTGGCTTGTCAATTTGAGCACGTTGCTTATGCAACATGAGAGACTTTTTGGTCTGGCTCATTTCAGACCAAGTAACTTTATTCATTCTTTTTGGCACTTGAGGACAAATACTTAATTCTCCCTTTTCCTGAAAACTGAGGAAATCAGTACAAAATAAGACTTGCATAAAACATTTCAGTCATTAACAAAAATAAATGGTGGCAGGAGAGTGACGGTTTTTCGGACAAATAGCCAGAGATTTCTTTTTTAAGATGCTTTACTGATCTGCCATTAAGATACAAGGATGGCAAATGACCCATAATACTTTGATATATTTTCTAAAAGAAAGGGAGAAATTGTACCATGTAAATATGAAAATGAAAACATTTCAAGCCTTTCAACCTAGTGAGTTAAGTTAGATTATATGTTACTCTGCACTTCTTATTTAAAACGTAAATAACTGTTATATAATTTAAAAAGAGAGCAATTCATTATGTGAGTGCTAGTTAATGATTGATTTGTGAAATTCCTAAAAGGGAGGAAGGGTCAAAGAGGGAGCCACAAAAGCTTTCGACTCTGCAGATCAAGAAAAGTAACGCTATGTCCAAATATATTTAGAGAATGATAATGCATACCACAGGAAAATATAGAGAAGAGGAGAAAATACATTCCCTGGCTCAAGCTGGGAATTTATTGAATGCTTAGAGCCAGAGAAACAATAATTTAGAGGGGAGTATTTCCCTGGATTCTCCACTACTAATAAATCATTGCTGGTCATGCAATTTTTAGTGGTCCCAGCAATGATTACATCTTATATACACTGATCACACTTAGAAACTACATATTTTTCTTTGTTCTACGCTCTACATCACTAATGTTCCGGGTACTTTCAGGTACTGAGGAAAAACATTTTCTGTATACCAAGAAAGAGGTGCGTGTCTGACTTTATGTACACACACCTATACATACATACATGCCACCAATCAGGTCCAAAAAAAATATTGTATATGATACAATTTTTTTTTTCAGAATTATTGTCAGGAAATATTGTCAGATTTCATATGATAGGTAGAAATCCTATAATTTAAATGAAATTTTATCCGTGAGCATATTTTCCCTGTAGAGAGGACAAGAAGCAACCATTACAAAAACTGCAAGTCTACTCCAGCTGATGAGGAAACGGGCTGCTTTGTAATAAATAAATACCTTAAGATTCTTAGGAGAAAGGCAGTTAACAGGCCGAAAGTATTATGTCATTGGACTTGTGATACATGAAGTCTTTACCTTAAGCAATTGTGATTCCTTGGGGTGCCAATGTTGGTAAAGAAAATGCTGTAGTAAACTGAGGACAGCAGCCTCTAGAGGAGGTAGGTTACAGCTGGTAATGCACCAGCTGTAAGAGCACAAGGCCTACAAAGTGATGGAGGAAGGAATGAGAACATCTCACTTATTTCTGGGAGGAAGGAGTATAGTATAGGCAAGAAACAACTCCAAAGCTATATATATCTCCCAAGCCACGGGGAGAGCTATCACTAATGCAGTCATGGATGAAGGTCATGAAAGTTTGTAATTAGTGTTTGTTGGGTCAGAAAACCTTTCTTCCAGAAAGGACAAAAGGTAAAAATACCCAATGCTCATCAGGTCAAGAATAAAAGAAGTCACAAGAGATTGAGTGGTAGAAAGTTTTAAAAATATCCTTATGAACATCTGTGAAGGACACCGAGTGCTTTCTGGAAAGTATAGGAGTTCCTCCACCCGCAGGGAGCTGGTGGAAGGACAGCCCAGAGACTGCAGATGAAAATCCTGGCACCAAGTGGTGAGACTGCCGTTCAAAGAGAACCTGCCGAGAGGAACAGCAAACCCGCAGCCAAGACCCAGCAGTGATGGAGAAAACTTTCTGCAGACTACAGAAGACTGCCAGGTGTGCTGCTACTAGGGAAGCCACTGGATTGACTGGAACAAAGCCTGGAAGAAAGATTTGATCTTTGAAAGTTCACCAAAATAAAAAGTCAAGGCATATCTCCTGCAAATGTATGGCTGACTTAGGTGTTGTAACAGTGTTGTAGAAATGTTACCGATTTAAGTTTCAGCAGAGCAGCTCACAAATTAAAGGCAAAAATATTTTTTTCTTAAGCTTGTCTATTAAGCAGCTCACTAGTGTACTTAAGATGTAGACACAGATGAGTGATCTTTTAGAGCTTCTTCCGTTATCAGACTGAAGATGTATAATAGCTATTGACAATAGAAAACAAAGGATAGTGATGGTAAAAGTGTGGAACAAAGTCTGTAGTTTCTGAATTGACTAGGTGCAACTCTCTGAAGAGCTGAGGAATAATAAGTGATCTTTTAAGTCACAAACGCCTGACTAGAGCAATTTCAGTGCCTTTGACTGAAGTGTCCAGTCTCCAGGTTTCTGTGGTACAACTAAAACTGGACTGAAGATTACTCTGGCCTGGAATCACCCTGTCTGTGCCCTTCCCCTGGTCATGTGGAGCAATCAGGTCCTACACTCGGACCTTATTCTGTTAAAACTGGTAGCCTAATGCAGTTAGTTGAAGTGAACTAACAAGGGTTGTTCTGCTGAAGCTCAAAATGCTTTTCTTTGTATAAGAAAACCTTAGCTAGACTAATAAAGCCTAGTGGAAGACATATCCTATTTGGGCGTCTTGCTGTTAACCAGCTCCCTTGACAATACCCGTTTCAGAAATATTGAAGTATTTAGTGTGCCTGAACATCTGGACTTTCTACTTGTTTCATAAGTTTCTAACAAAAAATATCTGCACATCATCCATCAATCCACGGCCACATTCTTTTCTCACCCTATCATGATTAGATTCCTGGGGAAGTTGTAGGTTTTTTTTTTTTTTTCCTAGTGCTTTTCTCCCAGTTCTTCTTGGACATCCTTGTATTATTAATGGGCTCGATATGTGCTCACTTTGAGCCATTAGGAATTAAGTTAGTGTTTTTAGTAGTCGTTATATAAGCTGGAGAAAGGGAGACGTTTATCGTAGAATGGAATTATCATCACTTGGGGACCTGACCTCCTTACTTATCAGCCACACCTGACCATTCTGGTGAAATTGGGACAAATCTCATTCACTGTTTGAAAAAAACCCTCTTCCTCTTCAGATGTGGAGAGCAGTTGTTTGTGTGGTTTGTCCAAGACAATTTCTTTGATAGGAACATCCAGGTCAGATGCTGTGTTGCTAGGGCTGTCCTGCAACTCCTAAACTCCTTAGAAACTCCTATACTCTCTGTAAGCAAGTGGATAGCTGCTTCTGTAGACCAAGATCCAGGCAGGCCAGTCGCTCCATGGATAAAGAATTGCTTCTTACCTGAGGACGGCTGGACCTTTCTTTCTTCAGCATGTGAGTGGACTTTGGAGCACGGCAAGGATAGATCAGTGGAAGACATTCAGTTCTGCCAGACATTTGTGACCAGCAGTGCAACTGAGATCTTGCGTGTTTTACCTCTGCGTGGGTCTCATCTCAAAGAACTCTTCCGGTACAGTAAGCGGTCAGTATTTACCAGAGCCACCATTCTCCTCCTGCTCTAACAGTCAGTGGAAGCCTGCCCCATCCACGTGAGTAGTCCTGGGGAGTGTCTCTCGCAGGAGAAGGAGGGCAGCTGTGCAGTCAGGTGGCTTTAAGCAGATGCTGGGCCCCTCCGTTCCTCCCCAGCATGCGCTGCTGGACACATCACCTTCTCCACTGCCTTTCTACCAGTGCTGATGTCTCCTTTTTCCAAGCTAGTTTCAGCCAGATAAGTTCTCTGACCCATCTCAATGAGCAATTGCTTGAATACGGTCAGTGCAAGGTAGTTGTGAAATTAGTTAGCTGTAAATCAGTTAGGGAAGGTGAGGGCAAAGCAATCCGGACTGAGACCACCTGATGCTGCTGTGGCAGGATTTCTCATACCCTGAGCAATCTCTTGGAGCCAGCCAGTTTGCTGCCAGGTAATGGGAGGAGCAGGCTGATAGTGGAGTGTTGTGTGGGGATTGTTTCATCTGTCAGGCTGCCAGTGGATACACAACAATTGCAATTTCCACCACTCCTCCCTGCCACAAAGATTAAGGGAGTTAGTCATGTGGAGCTGGGCTGGGAGTCTGTTAAGAGAGATGATAACAATGCACAAACATTGGACTGATGTAAATACTAAGGAGAAAAAGAACGGTTCAAGGATGTGTGCAGTTGAGAATAATGGGTTGAAGAAAAAGAGCATCTTTTTTTCATATGTGACTGTTTTTATACAACCTCTGTCTGGAACTCAGCAAATAAAACTAAGGAGGAATATACAGTCTCCTCAAATGATACTGCAAAGGGAGACCTTGTTCCTGAAAATAAATCAGTGTGCCAGACTTCAGCTCATTGATTTTATTTGTCTGAATCTCAGGCTAATTAAGAAAAAACAGTCTGAAGAGCAGACCCTGCTTTCTGATCAGCCTGTGAAATAGTCCTGTAGGGGGAAATTAAGAGATGTTTTGTATAGTTAAAAATCCTAGAAACCCTGCTGTGATTATCAGATAATTTGTCTATGTTCAGTAATAATCTTGATAATAGAAGTGATCTGAAAAATAGAGTATGTCTGGAATGAAGAATGTTTGTAAAATGGTATTTCCCCTTCTGATCTGTTTTTCTACTATGCAGGAAAATATTAGAAAAAACAATGGCAACAATATCTGGACAAAATAGCTTTTTATCTAACAATTAATCAAAGACACCCTGTAAAAGACCAGACCACAGGAAAAGCTGGCACCTCTCTCTGAACCCAGCCTGGAAGGTAAGAATGGGTTCTTTCCATGTGATAGAAGTAACAAAGGGGGAAGATGTGGTGGACTGAAGAGGGCAGAGGTGGCAGATGAACCCTGATCATACATCCAGGAGTTCTTAACCCATGATGCTGTCCACTAACACCCACCGCTAGAAAGCCAGCCCAGCTCTTTAATCAGACATTTGCTTGGGCTCTTGTTTCTGTGGGCACCAGGATGGTGATGTGTCCAGATGCCTGTGAAATCCAAATGTTTGCTGCTCCCCTCATGTGGTAACTCTAGGAGATCTGGAAGAGGGGTGTAGGGTCTGAGACATCCTCTGAGGGTGCAGGTGGGGGCGCAGGGTGAGGAACAGAGAGGAAAAAGGAACAGTGAGGAGGAAAGAGTGAAGGAAAGATGGATGGCATTGAGAAGTGTATCAGCAAGCAAAAAAGGAGAAGGGCAGACAAAGGGAGAAATACTTTATGGCAACAACACACTTCAGGCACATCTCTGTCTCTATCTTATTTTACCACAGTGCTCATCCTTGCCTTCTGTGCCATGTAGCTGCTCCTAAGTGCCTTCACCCAGCAAACGCCACAAAACAGTCAGCTCAGCATGTGCTGGGCTCATATTGCACCAAGGCAGCTGTAGCTACCCTTCCAGGCTGTGCTGAAAACTCAGAAAAGAGGGGGAAAATGAAAAGAAATTGTGTTCTGCAAGACCTGATGTTGTTCCAAGTACTTGAGCCAGAAAATAGGTAAGTGTAATAGGGATTTAATATCTTGTCAACACTAATTAAAGTCATGCCTTTGCCAGCAAAGCCATTACAGACCACCTTTTCAGACACATAGAACTTGGCTTTAATAATTTGTTCTGGGAGTAACAAATTTTCTTTAGTTATGAAATAAAAAGTCATTGTGGGGCTGTTGAAACAATGGAATCTGGGAGGGATAAAATATGAGCATCAGAGGGGGAAGATGCGAAGGTATGGGAAGAGGAATAGTCCCTTCTCACAACACCTTTAAGATATTGAATAGTAAGTAGAACAGAGATAAGAAGTAGGGCTCAGACTTAGGCAACTACCTTAAATTAGTAAACTCTAGGGGTTACTCTAGGGGTAAACTCTAAGGGCTGGTATAAACAACCATGATTTTCACTGTCTTCTGAGACCTGATAACCACAGGCTTTGGCAGATTACCAGAAGAACCAGTCCCATCAGAGGGGAACCCAGAACTGCCTTGCTTCTGCTCCTGAAAGATAAAACACCATGACCCTTGAAGAAAAATGAACTCAGTAGATTGTGGAAGCTGTGCAATGAGATACAGGAAAAGAGGCCTTCCTTCAGGTAGGTGACTCTGGGATTACTCAATGGTTGAGTAATGAATAATCAACACCTTTTATTGCACCACAAAGCTGTGATAGCAAAGGGCTGAGCAAAGGATTCCCCCCTGCTTCAGTTTAAGTATTCTTAAACCAAAGTTTATGATTGAGAGCAGGGAAATTGTCCTCCTAGATTTGTGGAACAGCAGGTGCTAAGCATAAAACTCATAAACTTCACTCTGCCCTACATCCTCCCTCAGGTAGGGCTGGAGCTCACCTGCTTTCACACTACTGAAAAGAGTTGCATTAAAAGCATACTCTCTAGCTGCAACCTGATGCTGAAGTGTATGTAATGTCTGACGTAACACTCCCTCCTACTTCGGGGAAAGTGCTCTTGAGCAGTAGGAGTCTCTTTTTCCACTGGATACGACAGATGAGTGCTTGTCACAGAGCATCGGAGAACCCACCAATGTGCAGCAGTTGCAGCAGTTTGTCTCAGGGGTCATCGAAGCAAGAACAGGGTCATCCCTCGATCATCCACCTGATTTGATGGGGAACAGTTCAGACCGCTTATGTCATATTAGTCATGCCACACTATATGAAATTCATGCTGGCTTCACGCTGTCTGCAGAAGAAACTATACCTCATGTGGCATGAAGCCTGTGGTTACAGCACAGTAACACTCTTTAGGCAAACTGGACCCAGCAGCATGAGTTTCTACTGCATCACAGCTTTGCAGCGTGTGGCATTTCTGCTCCAGTATGAGAAGTACTGCAGCTGGATCCAGCTGGACCATGGCCTAATCTATCAGCAAAGCTCATCTAATGCTGAAGAAATACACTGGCATAATAAAGATATATATGTATAATATATACACAGAGAGAGAGAGAGAGAAAGAGGTTAATGAGTTAAGGATTTTAAAATTAGGCAAGATGTGAATCACTGGCAGATGGCCTCAGTAAAGTGGCCAGCCTAATAGTGTTATACTGTATCATCAATAATCTATTAGGAGAGTGGCAATAGTTTAAATGCAGCAACAGTTTGCTAAAAAAGTTCCATGTATTTCATTGCAATGGAATTTGTGATTATGTTCAGAGGGGAAAACAAACAAACAAACCTTTTAGTTTTGAAGAAAAACTTAAAAAATACATGGTGTAATCCAGTGCACTGTCATGTGCTTGACTCCAATGCGAATCTGAAACAGTACCTCTCATTTGTGTGAACTGATCCAATTAATCTTAGTCTTGGCCCCCCAGACTCAGCGCCTATGCTCAGCAAGGAGTATTACAAGCGGCTATGTAATTTGGCATTTCATCAGGGTGCCACCAAATTCAGCATTCCCTCGTGGAATTCCCTGTTTTGCTGCAGGCAGTTGTTCAACCTTTTGTTTTCTGTCTCCTGACCTGCCTCTCCCCTCCTCTCCTTTCCCCATGGGGAGGAGGTAATAGGATTACAACGCACGTTCACTCCGCTCCTCCATGGAGCCAGGCAGCAGGGGGTTGGAAAGCAACCATCCCAGTCCAGCCTGCAGCCACGGAACAGAGAGCCAAGCATATAGGATGACACACTGGGCCTTGTGGGGTGCCAAGCAGCCGTGGAGAGCTGGGGAAGGGCTCCTGAAACTGGCTGCAGATCTCTGCTTCCCTGGCACAGCCGAGAAAGGAGGTTTGAGTTAGTTTTCCAAGAAACTATCATTGGAGCTCAGACCTGGAGTATAGGCTGAGGCCATCAAAAGCACAATGGAAAAAATCCCACCCTTGGGAGTAATGGGGGTGAGGAGGGAGTGGATTTTGTGAAAATCAAGTGTTGCCAAGTCCTGAACCTAATCAATAGTCATCCTCCCCCTCCTCCCAAATCTTGACGGAGAATATGATATTTTAGAACAATTACTTTTTTTTTTTTTTAATGTTTCTTCATCTTTAGAATAACCGTGTACATGTTTGTGGGTATGGCAATCCATTAATTGTCTCAGAGCTCTCCTGTGTGTATGGAGCCAAGTGATTTTTTGGCTTGTATTGCAAAAAACTTAAGGGCTGCCTCATAATGAGCCTCCAGTTCTGCCTGAGACCCCTCCCCTCCAAGTTTTCACTCTTTCCTCCAACAGGTCCACACTTGCCCATCCTCCATCTTAACAATTAAACAAACAGGCCACAGCAACTGTTCTCACCTCACCCCAGCACCTCCAGTGCTGCCCATCTGGCTCCATGTGATGCCATCTCTTGGCTCCAATATGCGTCCTTAGCTAGGGCTCCATCATTCCTCCTGGTCTTGTAACATTAGCTTTCATTTTTACGTTAGGGAACAGGACTCTGCTTTGGAAACCCCAGAAACAGCCAGCACATTTTAAACTATTTTGTTGATATAAATATTAGTGAGTTTGTGTGAGGATGGAGCACAAGGAAAAAGAATGCTTCAAGGTCGTGAAAAACATCTAGAGATTGGTAAAATGGATTTTAGTCCCATTTTGCCAAAGGAAGACTTTTTCTTGTGGAATTCTTGCAATGAAGCCATTCTGAGAAAGAAGTTACTATTAACTACTACATTGTCTTAGCTTTGTGAAGCACCATGCTATGAATAGGCTCTTTATGCTTACGATTGTACATTCATATTAGAAAAAAAATTAGTTCTTGCACCACAGTCATTTTCTCTCCTTCTCATTTTACTATGACCTAATAAAATTGGAATTGAAGGAACAGGATGGCATCCTGAGGGTCATCTCAGTTCTACTGCTTCAAGCTCAGGTTAATGACATGTGTTTGCAACAGTACACGTTTCACCTTTAGGTTTATCAGCCACTGGGAGTTTGGAATCAGCTTCTAACAGATGGGTTTCAAAATAAATATCTTAGCAGAATTACTGGGCTGAATATATATATATATATACATACATATATTTTACAGTAACTAACCTGCTATTGTCAGGATATCATGTCTCTGCTGAGCAGTGGGCTGAGGAAGCACAGGGTCTGTGAGGTGCATGTGGACGGTCCAACAACTCTGTTGTCTTTTGCTGTGTAGCTGTGAAGTCCAACTCAACCTTGAAAGTCTCTTGCTTTTCTGTAGTGATATAAAAGACTAAACAGTTCAAACTTTGTTTTGTCTGACTCTGTAACTTACCACCAGTGTTGTTCATCTAAGCATTCTTATTTGTGATTGCATTTTCCTATGTAATAGCAGCATTTCCTGCTTGTAGCAGGAAAACAAAACTCTCTGGTTTTGTTTTATACGTTTGTGTGGATGTTTACACACAGGAATGGCTATTAGAGATCCTAACTGGACCCTAGCATGATCAAGGCACAGTAAGTAAGCACAAATGTTGCACCTAAATAGCAGGAAAGAGGACTCACAGGGAAAGTAGGGGTGTGTTGTGTCAGTGACCTATGATTTCAAGTGCTTTGAACTAGACTGCAAATCAGAGTTGTTGCAATATGTTTTACGAAACATCCCCAGATAAGAAATTCCCTTCAAGTGTCCTAATGTGACAGCAAACAGTTGTTTTGTATAAATTGCCTAAGGTTTGGCTGCATCTCCTACTCTTACTTTGATAAAATATTGGTATAATGTCAAAGAACAATAATTTCTCTGGGGAAAAGGACATCCATTTAATTAACAGAGATTGCCTATTCCTAATCCTTAAAAAGAGTGGAAACTAGCATAGTTTAGGATATTTTACTTATAAGGTCTGGCTCCTGTAAGCAGTTGTGCACATGCTCACCTTCATTTTTGCCAAAGTCTCAGGAACTTAATAGATGAAGTTAAGTGTATGTGTAGAATTTGACCACTGGTCTTAAAAACCTCAAGCAAGATTAGCAAACAAAGCCAAATATAGAAAGATTAAGATTTATTCTGACAAGTACAATATATATTTGGCTGGACTGCATCAACAGAGAGAATTTTGTTTAAGTGGCTTCAACACAATTTAGTAAATGTCTTTAAAGTCATCTGTATTTTTTAACAGTGCAAATCTCATCCCTCTGAGGAAGGGAGACGGAGATGATGTGAAGACCTTTTGATTTCTGGGATGTGTTTTTTCATAATGCATAATATTGTAAAAATGTCCTAATAGCTTTTTTTTTTTCATTACTGTTCCATTGTTCATTCCTGAATCCATTTGCACTGAGCATATATTGATAAAGGAATCCATTTCCTATAAATCACCTTAACCAGGCTTGGTTACTTTCTTTAACTTTCTCTGCATTTTGCTAATGGAGTAATGCTAAGTATGAAGCGATCTTAAAGATCAAATAGGGAATCATCAATCTGAACTGTAAGAAATCTCGTATGATCTGTGTTGTATGTGTATGTGTATAATAAAAATGTGTATACATTTTATTATACTTCATTTATTAAAACACAGTCATGGACACAAGAAAAAAATATTAAACAGCAGGAGTTTGTGAAGTTTATTACTTTCTTAAGTAAAGCAAAATTTAAAAAATTCTTTAAATGCTTTATTAAAACATTGGCATAAATTGTACATTTACAGTGGAATTAAGTTGCTAGCCCTTCCCTGCAGCTTTGCTGAAACAAAAAACAACTGCTCATTTAAAAACCATACACAGTCTGAGAATTTCCTTATTAAAAAAAATTAATAAATAAATAAAATAACATAGGTCTGTGACACTTTCACTGAGGTGATTCATCACTCAGTTTATGTCTTCTGTCTTCCTCCAAAGGGCATAGAAATTAGTCGGCTGAAGAAAAAAACAGTGAAGTGGCTGCTATTCCCATAGCTTGTTACAAGTCTTTGTGTAAAATCACATTTTCTTCCTTTAAAGTGCCACTTAGATCTGAGGAAAAATGCCATAAAAACGTGCACAGAACAGAGCAATTTTTTTTTTTCTCGAACTGAATAGGTCTACGTAACTAGTGAAGGCACAGTCATCCCATAGTATTTGTTTTTTTAGGTGCCGATATTTAGGTACCACAATAGTGGTGTTGGTGTTTCATCTGGGACACTTTTCCTGCTAGAAGTTGGTGTGACACAGTTTAAGCTTTTCAAACTTGTGATTTTTTTTTTATTTGAAAAAGAAAAAACTAGAAGACTACAATAGATATGTTCTGTGTCAAATTGGGTCAGTGTTACTTATTTCAGACAATTTTCTAACACGAGGTAGAAGCTAATTTGTGTGGCATCAAAGCACACCTTGTTTTTTAGATGCTTCAAAGGTTCAAATGCTAACTTCCAGTACAAAGACTACTGGAGTTTTGCTTGGGTTTCTGACTGTAGACTGATCAGCTGTGTTATGCCACTGGTATAACTCCGAATTAATCTTTATTAGCAAAAGGGGGAAACTCAGATTTATAGCACTCAGTTTGGGATATGAAACAATTTTCACAGACTGTTGCGGACTGCTGTTTTTGTTTGCTACTATCTCTAGGTTGCCATAAATGGCACAACATGAATGAAAGATAAGGAGGAACTCGACTTGAAATTCTGGGGTTAAAAAAGAATCAGATGTCTTTTGCAAGACAGTCACCATATGATTGTACTGCAGATGGAGAAAGAAGCCTTAAGTTTTAGTCTCCATGCCTCTCTTTTTACACTACAAGGGAGAATGCATCATGTTCACTGAGTGGGAGATGTATTGCATTTTTAAAGAGTATGTAAGGTTTTTTTCTGCTCAGCAGGAAAAGTATATAACACATAAATTGTTAACTCTCCAACAAATCTTCGTCTTGCAAACAGAAATCAATCAACTCAGAAAAAAAAAAAATCAACACAAGCATCCCACAGACAGTGAGGTGATATTAAATGACAATATTATGTAGCAATGTTTCCATTTGACTATAAACATGTCTCAGTTTCATGCTCTGGGAAGCAGCTGGAAGAGAGTAAGGGATACTTGCTCATCCTCACTTTTGGTGTTTAAAGAGTACCCTAACCACGACGGGTTTCATTGGATGGGGCTACTAATTATTTTGTAGTCAGAAAGTGCTCTATAAAAGGCATAAGAGAGTAATTCAATGCAGTTTCCTTTTATCTGCCTTCCCAATTGATGTCTATACAGAGCAAGCGGGGCTCCCCAAACACGTCAGTCTGTTTCAGATACACAAGATTAAGTAGCAAGTGACATTCAAGAGCAATCGGCCCACCCAGGAGGAGTGAAACCAGCGGAAAAGCTGTCAGATTCCGCCTTTTCTCCATTAATCTTGAAGCTTTTCAATGCTGCCAGGTCGCATCTCCATCAAACAAGCTGGGAAGAGTGTCGGGCTATTTTCTTTTGGCTCACCCCCTCCCATCCCCATCGCCCCCATTAACCCCTGCAGTGCCAGGGTCGCATTTGGGAGCAGCTCTTGTGTTATCCCCAGCAAGTGGGGCAGCACATAGGGCTGGATGGAGCCCAGTGTGGAACTTGTCTTAGCCACAGGCTGACATTTAGGTGGCTGGAGAAGAGACAGGCAGGGATTTCCTCCAAGATGGAACTGTTTCAAACACTTGTACAAGAAGGAGGGAAATAGCAGGTGTATTTGTCATCTACAGATAGACCATATAATAAGGTATTCTCTCCCAGTTTGGTCTGGTTTGGGGGTGAGCTGTGTTTTCCATAATCTTAGATTAGAAGGGGGAGGCAGTTACACTTTACTTCATTTAGGGGTAAAATTTTGCCAGTTACAGTTGAGTTGGTTGCATCAGGCAAGATCCAAGATTTGACCATGACACAGAGGTATAATTCGTTCTTGCCCTGGGTGGTTCCAACAGTGTGTAGAACACGTTGTATAGCTGTCACAGAGGAGGCGTTCAGGCTGGCGGCAACCTTCAGAAGTTGAATCATAGAAGCAGAGGGTGGCTGAGTGGCCGGAAGGTGGCACAGATTGTGAAGTGCACATGGCAGGGATAAGTGATAATATATATTGGAACCGGAGCCAAGTGACTGTGTTCCTCTGATATGACGGGATGGGTCTGGCTGAAAGCAAAGAGGCCTCTTTCCTTTAGTTCCTAGGGATTGCAGCAGGAGGATGATACTGGAGAGGATGTGGTGTTGAGAGGGAGGAAACTATGGTGGAGGTAAAAATCCAGCTCTGAGAAACTACACCCGTGAGCATAACAGTTGGAGCTGTAAAGCCAATGATCCATGCAGACTGCCTCT
This sequence comes from Chauna torquata, assembly GCA_013399475.1. NCBI lineage: Eukaryota > Metazoa > Chordata > Aves > Anseriformes > Anhimidae > Chauna > Chauna torquata. The sequence continues at coordinate 29,422 of VXAL01005719.1, forward strand.
CAAAGCAAATGTCTTGGGAAGGTTATATAAATAAGGCATCATATAGTGATAGCTCCTTGGACAGTCTTCTGTCTTGCATTAACTTGTAGATAAGGATTTTCCCTAGATTTAGATGGCTTCTCTTTCTCTCCACCTCCCCTTTTTTCCTGTAATAATGTAGTTGTGATGCTTATGTTTCTCTATTCTCTTCGCTCAGGAGATCTCTTAACATTCCTCTCTCTACAACAGACATTTGAATTTCTGACGATAGCAGACAGGGATGGTGGATTAGATTCTACCATAAATCAGAGAGTGAGAATTATGAAGGAAGGAAGTCCAAAGTGTGCCCTGATACAATTCATATATTGGTATTCCCTTCCTCATTTTCAAGCTTGATCAAAGCCAAGCAGCAATGATTGGAGGCTGCAAACTAAGATGATCTCAAGTCTCTAACACCTGAGCTGACTAGCCCCAGGGTGAAGAATTAACAGGAGATGATGGCAATGGTTGACGTCCAGGAAGGTTTCCTTGCATCCTGAGCCTGCAGCCTGAGATGTGCTCTGAGAGTTTCCACCAGATTACACCTTGCAGGATAGAGAGGGAAATCTGTCTTAGTGATTCACCTGCAAACTCGTTTCTGTTTGTTTGTTTGTTTGTTTGTATTTTTAAGCATTTTATGAAGAGTTCTTTTATAAATGTGGTATAGATAATGTCTAGTTTCTCCTTATTAGCTAGTGTCATACCAGATGTATTTTATTTAAACATGCAAAAATTGCATTATATAATACACTGTTGAGTTCCTACTTAAGTATGCCACTAGTTAATCTGTTTCAACATATATAGTTTCTTAGGCTAGACTTACAGGTAACAGGCATTCATCGTTTTTCTAGATGGCTGCTGTTGATGGCTAGCTGTGTGTAGTTCATTCTGCTCTGGTTCTTTATCAGTCTCCTGGCCGAGTAGTTCCAGTGAATTTATATCAGTGTAAATAAACTGGTCACTCTCCCAGTACTGTACAACACCGTCTGTGTGGCAATTCATGTAAACTCAGTTAACTTTGTATGCAGACAGCACAATCTCCAGAAAATGGGCTATTGACACTTTTAATGGTTGTGACAGAGGAAGCAGTTTATTGGAAAAGCAGTTGTGTTTATCAAATGTGCATGCAGAAGGACAAATAGAGTGATATACAGAATAGTGGGGGGAAGAAACAACCAAAACTGAGAAAAGACAAATAGATACTTAGAAATCAATAGTTGTATAGCACGGGAGTAAAGGGAGCAAAACCATCATCACAACTTTGTTCAGATTGCACTGGGTGAAGGGAAAAGATGCTTCACAAAACAATAGAACATCCCCTTAGCTACCATGCTGGCTGCAAGAGCCAAATGCCACTGTTCAGTACGATAGGAAAAGGGAGACCTGTTATTCCATGAAAGAAGCAGACTTGAAGAGCTCTGTACATCTAAGAGTGCCAACAGGCTTGCAGACTTAAGACTTCTTTCTGGCAGGCTGAAGACTTCTAGATTTGGCAAGCTGACTTTCACCTATTGAAATTTAGGTAGTGAAAATTTGTGTATGTCAGAAGAGATAAACACTTTCATATCTAACCAGGTTTAATCTCTAACTGACTGTTTGGATCCCCAGTAGGCTGTCATACCTTGTGAACTGGTGTGGTGTGGTTTTGTTAGCAGTTGTGATAACAGAGGTCTTTATGAACAATCATCAAATTAAAGTCAAGTCTTTTTCTCCCTGCTGTTGTGTTGAACATGCAGGCAGAAACATATGGACATGCTGAGATAGTCACCAATGTACTTCGTGTTTACTATTCTTTGGTTTGTACTCAGAAGTCAGAGCAGGAAAAAATAATGACATTACAGTGCTAGTGTAAGAGCTGAATAGCCCACTTGAATAGGACACCCTTTCCCAATGCTCACTACTCACCCATGCACCTGGCATTCACCAAGCCCACACAGCCAGTATGTCCCACTCCTAATTTTACACAATGGCTAGACATGAAGTTTTTCCATTATGTTCATCTATAATTCAATGACATTTATCTTTACTAACAACTACAGTAGCTGTCTGTTCTCCACAATGGATTACTGCCAATATACAGAATTCAATGACCTTAAAATGTCTCCCTAAATATCTCTCTGCAGTTTCTTTTCCCATGTACAGTCTCCACCACATTCTCCCCTTCCAAACAACCTCCCCGCCCCCTACTGAAAAATAAACTGTTATCAATTTCCTTGTTCTAAAACAAAGTTTTTCTCCCACCTTCTTCTTTCTTTCCATTTTGTACTTTCATAGCGCATGTCCTTTTCTCAGTCTTTTTTCCCTCCTGTTGCATCTATTTATTTCTTGTTTCGCCTGCCTGGTTCTGCATGCCCAGTTAAGATAACTGATTTGTTCTGTCGCCCTTATGGCATCTATACTCAGTTTATGCCACACACCTTTCTATAATCATATGTACTTTTGTACTGCTAATTGCTCAGTCTGCTCTCGTTTCATTTCCCTTTAGATCTTTCATTATGTGTCATGAGCTTTAAGCTCCAATGCCTTTCCTTTCAGTCATTGGAGTTATATTTCTCTGCTTCTTCACCTGCATTTTTATGGCTCAGGGTTTGGGACATTTTGTTTGTGCCTGCTAGGCCAAGCTAATTAAGGCCACAAGACCTTCCTGACTTGTAACCTCAGTGGTTCTTCTGGGAAACCCTATAGGATAGCAGTATTTTGGAACCAAGTTTCTCTCCAAATTTCCGTGCAAAATCCCCCCTTTAAAAAGAAAAGGGGGCGAGGGGGAAGCTTTGACATCATCTCCACATAAGCATTAGTGCTCAGTTAGTGCTCAGATGTGGTCATTGTCTTTGAAATAGCTCCTTTCCATCAAGTGTAATATGTTCCATTTCCACCAGTTTATCTTCCTGGATAGGGCTCAGTGTTGTATAAAGAAAAACAACCAGAAATTCCAAAGGTCATGAAAAAAAGTTCATTACATTCCTGCCTCTGTTTAACTTTCTTCCACCCCTCTTTTACCTCCTTCTTTAATATTTTTTATTTATGGGACGTTTCAGACGTGTAGGTTAAATATATATACATATTTATTTAATCTAAAGCTACAATCTGTGAACTGAAAAAAGTGTTGCTTTTATCAAAATGGTCTTTCAAAACCTGCGCTATTTTTTCCAGAAGCACAAAAATGGTCTGGAAAGAACTAGATTACTACTTTATTCTCTGTCCAGTTCTAGTTTTTCCTAAAAGAATCAGCCTTCTCTGGATCAACAGTTTCAGAAATGTGTTTTCCTGACAACATGAAGTTATTATCTAATGTGTATGACTAGAATAAGTGAAGTTCTAAATAATTGCCAGTAATCTTACCTTAGACCAGACTGACTCACAAATAAATATAAGTAGTGCCAATTATGGTATGTTTAACGTCTTATCTAGCTATTTATTAAATTCAACCTTTCCCATGTCATTATCAGAAAAACATAAGTAAACTTTTGGCAGAGGAAAATATTTAGGAACACTGTGACACCATTCATACTTATTTCTTGGGGGAATCATCACGTTCTTGCAATGATACTTAGAGCAACATGTTCCAAAAACATTTCTTTTCTTGTGGAAAAGCTGAAAGGAAGTTTAATCCCTGACTTTCATACACATATACTGTAAAGGAAGGGAAACTGAGCATACTTTGCAACCTCAAAATCAAATAGAAAAATAGAAGTCATGAGTCTGCCTAAGCAAGTAATGAAATTATTTAGGTGCATTCTGTTCCTCTGAAAGGCTCACCTGTAATGCTTAAAGCCTGAAAAAAAATAGGATGCTTTTTTTTTCTTTTGTGTGGCATAAAATAACATAATAAATAACTGCGGAAGAAGAGCTTTTATCTCTGCTTGGGTAGTAAGTCAGGACTGAACTCAGGGAAACCGTGTGTAATTTTACTGAAAAAGTCTAGATCTAGCAGCCAAAAGAGGTAAGAAAGTGTAGTAGAATGTCTAGTAGTCTTCTAAATCTCTCCATCTCTCTCTCCTGCTCTTATACTCCGCAGGATTTTAACATCCTTTTATTAACAGGTTTCAAAAATATTTGTGATTTTTCATGAACTCTTTTATTCTACAGGCAGTTTGGAGTTCTTAGTTCCATTCTAGCTAT
>VXAL01005719.1:43371-67596 GCA_013399475.1 Chauna torquata
TGACACCATTTGTTTTCTATTATGGGTATTTGCGTCTTAGGTTAACATTCTTCTGAGATAAGACTTCATACCTGATAACATTCATCCCCAGGCCAGGCCACAGATCTATGTCCCTGGCACCATACAACTATTTCTGTCTGGAATCCAAAATACTCCCAAGAACCACATTACTTTGTCTTTCTTTCTTTCCTTTTTTTTTTTTTGACCTGAATCATCCAGACAGACTGAATCAGAGAGCAAGGGAGCANTTGCCCGGGAACAGAAAAATGAATCGTGATCCTGGAAAGAGACCCTGAGCATGTATGAAAGACCATATGGTAATGATCAAAGTTGAGGAAAAACAAAAAGCTGCCTTCCACCTGCAAAACAGAATTGTCTGAAGATAGTGCAATGGGAATGCTTTGAAGATAAGCCATCATGCAGTGTGGGAAAAGGAGGCAAGAAGTGAAACCTGGTTTTGAGACAATTTCCTAAGTTGCACTCTGTGATTGGTGAGTGGGGGAGCCAGGTGCTGATTATTTTCTACTCTGTTCTAACATGTAAAAGTCAGCAGCAGAAGCGCTAATTGCATTTATTACCTGCTTTTCCTCATAACCTGCCTTCCAGTGCACAGAAAGCAGGCAGGGGAGAAACTGAAAATGATCTCAGCTCTGTCTTTGAAAAGTATTTCAGGTAGTCAGTCGTCTCCCCTTCCTGAAATGGAATTCCTGTATTGCCTTCCATGGTCTTCTCCTGGAGCTCTTCAGGAAGATAAAGGCTTAAGTTCAAACACAGGCTCTGCAGTTTCTCTCTGCTGTGTTTCTTAATCAGTCTGAAATCCGAAGGTAGGCACTGATGGGAAGTGAGGATGCTATTTATGAGGTCACATCAAGAGAAGTGAGTATACCTAACTCTCTCCACTCCTCTATTGCACTCACTGGTAGCATCTATGCCTCCTTCAGAAAGCATGGGGAATCTTGAGATGTAGGCAGGACTTTGGAATGGAACCAAACTACTAGTCTGAGAAGGAAAAAAAAAAAATGGTAAAGAAGACATTTCTTAGCCCTTCTTTGTAGCAGGGACAGCTGCCTCAGCCATCTTATTTAAGGGAAACAGAAAAATACCTGGAAAATTGAGATAATATAAAAAAAAAAAAAAGTAATTCAGACAAGCTGTGCAAAGCAAGGAGAGTCAGATCTAGATAAGTCATTTCAACAGTTTCAACATCACTTGATTAGATAATATTTTATGAATCAGAAATTAATTATTTCTCAGGCATGAAGAGTGGAACAGATGACTGAACTTCACATACTTACAGTGGAGATGGCAGCAGCTTAACTAATCCCTGTTTATAGTCATGTAAGTGGTTATAAGAACAGAAAGGTGATTACCGTGGCTCCATCTAGCCCACGTCCTGTTTCTACTGGGGAACGAATGTAGGCAGCCGCCTAGGTCTGTAGGGATGCCTGCCGAGTCGTATACCTTTGAGTAATCTCACAGCCTCCAGCCATTTATGCTTTAGGGATTTCTAAGCTGGAGGTGGCTTCTATGTGTTTAATAACCTTTAATGATTCTCCCCCCTCTAATAGCTTGTTTAGTCTCTCTTTTGAGACATACAAACACTTAGCATTCACATCATGCCTATGGCAGTAGACAAAAATGTACTTCTGAAGCTCAGCGCATCTCAGCTCTTCAGATTTCTACACTAGCTAAGTGGATCAAAATCTACCAGCAATTAAAGGAATCCAGTTTAAGTGTGGATATCCACATTGTAGACAGGTGGGTAGTTCTCACATCACCTCACTTAGAAGCAGATAGTCTAAGATGTTGGCATTTGCAGTTTTAAAACAAGTTACGTTGATGGGCTGCAGCAAAGTTGTTTCCAATTTAGTGTTATTTTTAAAATTTGGATTATATTCACATTGGCAGGTTTTGCTTTTTTATAGCTTAGTTATTTAAAGTACTTTTGCTTAAATCATTTGATTTACATAGTTATTACACTTGCGCAAGTGCAAAATGTGGAATCTAGTTACTGCACATTTTCACTGATGTTGTTCAGTACTCTCTGTTGAGCCAAACGTACCTTTCTCTTTCCTGAGTTGCTTTATATGTAGCTGCAAAGAGTGGTTACAATCTAGGGATCACGAAAGTGGAATTTAAAGAAAACATATTTAGTTGTAGTGGTAAAATATTTAACAGTTTCTTTTATAGTGTTTCAGTGAAGTTCCCTTCTTTGTTCTAAATCAGATTTTATGCCAGTTGTAATTATTGGGTATTATACATATTTAAAGGCTATACTTTTAGGATGTTGACTGGTGAAGGAACTTTGCTATCAGTACCCCAATAATAAACTTGAAATCTGTCTTGCCAAAAAGAGAGAAAAAATGCACCATCAAAAGCTAAAAACCTCATGACCCATGCAATATATTAATGAATGAGACAGTCTGCAATGCAAAGGCTGTGCAACTGCAACATTTTCCCAGCCATGTCTAATGCTCAGAAGGGCTTCCTCAAGCACTGTGCAGACATCCAAAATGAGGCAATAGAAGTGGTCAGGTGGGGGTGAGGGGAAAGAAAGAAAAAAAATTATTTCTGAGCAGCTCTCTAAGTAATTTTGACAAAACACCTACTTGGCAACAATTTATCAGATTGTCTGTAAACCAAAATGGTGAAACATCCAAACACTGACCAGAAAATGTATTAGGGACTGCTTGTATTACACGATACGTTCTGGTTTTAAATTTACAGTATTTCTCAGTTTGATGCTTTACTTCCCTTAGCTGGTTAAAGCAGAAGGCAGCAATGACAAGCTTGCATTTGATTAGAAAAATCATCTCAATAGACTGACTACAACTTTGCATATATATTCCTGTAACAGACAACCAAGGCAGGCTAAAAGACAAGTGCTTTACTTGATAGACATGCTAAGAATTTTCTCATCTTTTCTACATAATGCAGGAAAATTTAAATATCTGCCAGTATTTATAGGTGCAATACTGAGTAAACAATATCTTGAAGTTTTCCTCACTGCTTCTGATTTAGTGACACCCATTAAGAATAACTGTACGTACTGTATCAAGTCCTGTAAAGCCACTGTTCTACTGGGATGTTTTAGGAGAGTAAATTGTATATATAATATGTAAATACTTAATCTTCATTTAAATACTTCTGCAAGATAAGAAAATAATCTAGAATCTGTGAAATTTAGCCACCTGTAAGTATCTGTGTATGATAATTGTTTTATAAAAATCTGATAATTGCTACTGTAAAAAAAAACAAACTATTCTTTCTTTCTTTGCCCCCAAATATCCAGCAGTTCCAAAAAATGCACAAACTAGAACAGAAGTTTCTTGCAAAGTGACATATATACATGCTTGATCACGTAGTTTGCAGGCACTCGCAAAATTTTAGGTGTAAATGACATACCCAAATCCAAGCAAGAACTTGACACAGTTTGTATCTAGAATATACACACACATATATTTAACTCTCCACTTCGTAGTTCAGATAGATAAACTTTCTCTTGGTCTGTTGTTACCTTTTCTTGCTTTTTATTTTATTTTATTTTATTTTTTCAGTGCTATGCTAATTCAATTCCACACATAATGTAGTATTAAAGTATCAGGTGATGTGTCAGGAGCATCTATAGCTCCCACAATCATATTAGCTGTATTATTACCACTCTGAGGCCTCACCTCATGAAGAACTTCATGCAGTTTGATAGGTGCAGAACCCCAAGGAATGTACACAACCGAATACATGCTACCTAAGTTAGTTTTGGTAGCCAAAAAGTTCTTTGCCACTGAATTCCAAAATTTCCTACGTGAAAAAGTATTTCCTGTTTATTTTGAACCTGTATCCTATTTTGTTGCTCTGCCTCTGTAAGAAAAACAGTAAATAGTTATGCACTATTCACTGCATGATGTATGATTTTAGAGTACACTACTCATCCTCAGTTCTCTCTCCTATAGGCTGAAGAGCTAATTCCACTCCACAGACCTGCTCCGCATACAAAAGATACTCATATTTTTAAGAATGCTGATGCCTCCCTCTCTACCTTGAAGAGCGACCTGTTTGAAAACCCTCTGTAAATCCAGGCACACTCCTTGAATCACCTTGTTCGCTGACTGACTCCCCTGAAGAACATCAGGAAGTATGTCAAGTGAGTTACTTCTTAAATAGCTGAACTGACTCATCCTTTTTAGACCGTATCAGTGCACAGCAGTATATACAGAGATCTTCTGGGGGGAAAAATAAAAAAACAACCAACCTGACATCACAATTGTCACCAATTGTTATTCAGGCAGAGAAATAGTTTTCAGCAAAATGTTTAAACTACAGGTAACAGCTCCACAATTTCAGATTTGAGTTCCTTTAGGACTCTTGCAAGACTACTGTCTAGCCTTCATATTTATTCTAATCAACTTCTCCAAATTCACATTTCTGTGGAGGAAGGTTTCATGACAGGAACCTTTCTATGATCACTCATGCTAAATGTGGATGTGAAGAACCCTTATTTTAAATCCAATTGAATTCCACATTTCAATAGAATTTCAAAATATTTTTTTTTGTTGTTTTTGTGCTAAGTTGCTGTAGGCACATTTATTTCAGAAATCTGCTGTTACTGATATACTCTAGCATTAATCAAATACTAAAAAAAAAAAAGATACTTTTCAGAATGTAAGAATAAGATGACAAGGACTTATTAAAGAAAGCTGCATTACCAGACACACTATAAGTTTCTATACAACTGTCTAAATTATTTTTTTACGTTATTTCAGGTTTCCTTATTTGTCATTTTGTTCTTTTTAGAAGAACACAATATGCTGGCATGCCCAGTAACCAAATATAAGGTCAGATAACAGTATGTCTGGCAAAAACAAACTACCTAAGTTCCTGGTGTGAAATTACAGGCAAAAGCTAAAATTAGTTCAAATTAGCTTTTCCTTTTCTACCGTATGACAAAACTTTGCAGATAAGGGTAATTAATTTTTCCATTGCATAATTTCACTTAATAGTCTGATTTGTTTTAAATTATCCATCAAACTGCACGGTTAAGGAATACACTGCTAGACATCTGAAACTGTGCTCTTAGTTCCCTGACAGTCTTTAGTTTCCATTACAACATTATAATTTTAAGAGTTGAATGGGCTTTGTTTTAATAAAAATTGTTCATTGGAATTATGATTACTACCAATTCACTAAGTTGTTACCCCACAAAAACCTTTTAAATATCTTTTTTTTGTCCCCACAGTTGAGCTAAGCATATGCTGGTATGCAACCACATTTTGTAGGGAGACTAATCCTGCAGAGAGTATATTAGATATTTGTACGTGGATTCACCAACTGGATGGGGAGCACTTACTTGCAGCACTTTAATTTGGCTTAGTTGAAAGACAGACCATATAGTATAAAGATCAAGGCAGTTTTGAGCGTTCCCAAGACAGCTAAACAGGGTTAGTATGTTTTTTTTTTTTTTTCCCTTCCTGTGGCTCATCACTGAAATGACATAAACAGGTATACATTTAACAGAGCAGATTTCATGGTAAGGAACTTGGAGAAAAGGTGACAGGAAGAGGGAAATGCAAATGCGGGCTAAAAGAAAAAAATTGAGCTAAAGTTTAGCCAAAATATTCCTGTTTTTAAACAGAAATTATAGTATTGGAGTGGCCAATCTTCCAAAAACCCATGCACCAAAATTTCCATATGGTCAAGAGGCATAGAACAAAAGATAAATACCACTTAACTTGTGGACTTGATGGGAGTAGAAGTAGTAGCATACGGAAGAAAAAAATTATGATGTCTTCCTACATGGCCCAACTTCTTCCGATGTAATTGCTGGCTCGTGTCTGCACACATTTTTGGGGCCACTGATATCCCATGCAGCTCCACCAAGGTGCAGTAGAAATTACCCAACAGACGCCAAGAATGATACAGAAAACTTCGGGTAGTTTTCCCTATGCCCAAAAAGTAAGATGTGAACACGCATGAAGCCACATGCTACCCTTAACAAGCTATAGTTAAACAGAAGTGCATATTGAACCAGAGTATGCACACAACGTAATGAATTCAAAACTTTCTTAAAAACCCAGACGTGAGACAAATGACCCATATCTCATTGTGACACACAACTTCCCAAGAAACCAATGAAAGATAAACCTTTGTTTCAGAAAATTGGTGATGCTGTAGATTAGTTTGCTAGAACTGGGAAAGGACTTTGTCAAGTACCAGATCTCTGCCTCCAGAACTCCTTCACACAACAAATACATGGAAGTTTGAGTGTCAATGACTTCAGATTTGGCCATTAGTTTTTTGCATAAGCTTTTCCATGATAATGGATGCCACTGAACTGCAAGGAAAGTTTCCCAGATCTACACAGCTCAATAAAAGAATGTAAAAATATTATCTATGTAAGGGTTCTCTACAAAGTTGGTATGCAATTGTCTTGGGATTCGTGATAGGACCCGAGCGAATGGAGTCAAGCTGCGACAGAGGAGGTTCAGGTTGGATATCAGGAAAATCTTCTTCACTGAGAGGGTGGTTGCACACCGGAACAGGCTCCCCAGGGATGTAGTCACGGCACCAAGCCTGTTGGAGTTTAAGAAGCATTTGGACTATGCTCTCAGTCATATGGTCTGAATTTTTGGGTAGACCAGTGTGGAGCCAGGAGTTGGACTCAATGATCCTTGTGGGTCCCTTCCAACTTGGAATATGCTATGATTCTATGATTCTTTAACATTTTGTTATTTCTGTGTAAGATTGTAAGGTATCTTAGATGTGTGCAGATCACACTGGGTAAATAATGCGTTTTATTTGTTGGGAACTTTAAACTTCTTTTTTCTTCCATGAAGAATTTTGATATTTCCAGAAGTTTGAGTCATTATTGCCAGGAAAAGCTTTGATTCGTTAGATGCAGCATAGCTACATCCACCACCAAGATGAATCTCTAACCTCATTCATCATTTACATTAGAGTCCTGAAAAATCACTTCAGATTTCCATTGTCAGCTCAATGTTGAGGATACTCAAAAGACTAATTATGGTAGGTTACCTGTTCTGTCTTTTGTTTTGACATATTCTACATTTCTGAGTAATTTTACCTGTCATAACACACTGTAGATAAAAGCTGGTGTTCACCAATGAAACATTCACTTCTGAATGAACGTAACTAAAGCTGGTCAGATCATGTTGTACAATTTCAGTTTAAGCCTAGTTCTGTAGTACGCTGATAAGTCATTGAAAGTGGAATGAAGTTTATTAGCTAGTAGATTTTTTTGATCTCTAAAATATATTCCTATTGGTACTAATCTTTTGACTTTTGCAAGCTCTTGCACTCAATTTCACTCCCAGGGTTTGAAGACTACAGCAACAACAATCAACTCTACCAGGGTCAGCATGCTCATTCTCAAAAACCCCTACCTCCTACAGAGGAAAAACATCCAAGTCCTAGGAAAGTGGTTGGAGGAAAAGACAGTCTTGGCTCAAAACTCAATAAGCAACTTTAAGGTGGGGTGCACATTACAGAATCATAATGAACATATATATATTACACAAACAAACAACAGGATCTTTTTTCCTCTAGCCTCTTCCAGGGGGGGAAAAAAAAAAAAATTACTGAATGCTTTTTTGAATATTTCCNCTCAAAACTCAATAAGCAACTTTAAGGTGGGGTGCACATTACAGAATCATAATGAACATATATATATTACACAAACAAACAACAGGATCTTTTTTCCTCTAGCCTCTTCCGGGGGGAAAAAAAAAAAAATTACTGAATGCTTTTTTGAATATTTCCATTGTCTCAGCTGAAGAACCAAAAGAAACTCTGCTCTGTGTGAAACTGGCTCTAGTTATGAGTTGTATAGATTAACATAACGCAACACCATAGATTAGGTTTCCAGCAATCAGGATAGGTATTTAATGTTTATCAGTCATTACCTTGGACTACATAATTTCAGAAATCAAGCTGTGCATCTGCTGCTTTAGATACCCAAGCACTTTTCAGTGTTGACAGCTATCTTACAAAGCTTGAAGACCATTAAAATACGATCTTTGCTTGCAAAATACAAAAGCAAAAAAATTAAAAAAAATCACTGAATGGCCTTTCTTATTACTGTCTCGTTAGTAAGAACAGCATATTTAGCTTAGCAGAAATAAAAAGAGATGCAGTAGATTCTGGACTGTTAAGATTCTAGTTTGGTGCACTTTGGCGTTCCTTGAGGAATGTAGGCTGCACTGCACAATGCGGCATTCAAAATTCAATAGGAAGATGAATTGGAGTAACAGTTGTCTGTGGTAGGAAAACAACGACATCAGCCAACTGGTTGATTACACTGAAACTGGGTCAAAAACAATGGTTTAAACAAATGTTAGCCAGCATATAGGGCAGCTTGTTGAAACTGAAACAAGAATATAATCAAATCCAGACAACACAAGGTGGTTTTATGTCTTCTTTTTTGCTAAAATGCAGTGGTTAGCACTTACACCATTCTTGAGCTTTGTGTGATGAGAGCTGTCTCTGTTTCTTTTGTGAGAGTTGGTTGGGATAAAATTCTAAGTTGCATATGAAAAAGGTGTACCCTTCCCCCAATTTCTCTGATCTTGTGTTGATATCTCAATGTGTTAAGTATGATTTAAAGGAAAAATAAATAAATCAAAAGCCACAGATATGTAATACCAAGGATTCCAAACATAATATTGTACATTATTACAATTAATGATTTAATGTCTTGCAACACAGACTGAGTTTAGGCTATATATTCAATGTTAAGGCTAAGATGCTATCACCACATCTTTTGTTAGGCAACAGGAAACTTCAATGCAGATAAACATGTAACTAGGAATAAAAAAAAACAGAAGTATAATTATATAATTAGTATATGCTGATGCTGTCTGAGGCACCTGACACTCTTTTGACTTAATTTGTGAATATTTAACTGGTTTAGTTTCACGTTGGAAGAGCACCACAGAGAAATAATTACAATCTCAGTCTTTTGGACTAAATCTCCTGTATATTCAACACAAAACCAGTGGTTTCTATTCAAGTTACTCTATCCTGTTATTCTGGAATAATGACAATATTAATTTGAGCAGGAAGGAGCTTATATAACATGTATTTACAAAGAATTGTGTAAATTATGCTCAAATGTTAAATTTTGTATATCATACTTTGCTATTCAATTGACAAATTTCTCTTGCATACAATGAGAAAAAAAAACAGCTTCTATTGAGAGTTGGTACATGCACAGCTGATAAGTTTTAACAAGATTTTGAAAATAAAATTACCATGGAAGATAAACTACAATCTTTGTCTAAAGTTGCAGCTGATTTCAAACATTCCTTCTGATAGATTCCTAATACAGCAATTTTTTTAGAAGTATGAACACCCCAAATCTCCTCTATATATAGGGAAGTTTGTAACAGGTTCAATTGGAGACATCAAAAACATTTTAAATAGACATCACAAGATGCATCTGTAGTTTAAAGGTCAAATTTATTAGGAGATTAAGAGATGTATTATACATGGACTATAAATACAGCACAGCTGACTTTATTCACAGTCAGAGACAGCCAATGCCAACTCATTTTGTAGACACTCTTGTTCTTTTGTTCCAAGAAAAGTTTGCACCATAAGACTTGGATTTAGGTTTTGGAATCTTCTTCTCTTCAACGTCATAGCTCCAGCCTGGGGGTTGGTGGGGAAATGATCAGGCNAAAAGAATTCTAAATATTCACAGCGTACAATATACAGCAAATGCAACTTAAACCTTTTAACTTTAGTATCTTTTTCTCCAGATAGGCATCCACTAGGTTCTTCCTTTGCAGCTGGCTGCAGAGAATACTGAAATGCCACACACGTGACACATGCCTGTTCTCACAATTGAGAGACTTCACCATATTGCATATCTCAACTTTCACTACTCCTGCAGAAAACTTGACAGTCATCAGTGAAAGGCTCAACAGGGAACACTGATTGTTTCTGTATGAAGTCCTGCAAGTTCGTGTCTTCACAACTCTATAGCATCACACAGGTACTAAGGCTCTGTGTATGCTGGGACAGGAAATGAAAAAGCTAGGAAAGAAATAAAAGTAAAGTAACATGGGAAAAAACAGCATATGGAAGACCAATCCGAAAAGTTTGGGAGAGAATGGAGACCTTGGAAAGCTAGGGAAAAAAAAAAAAGGTGGGAAGACCAAAGTGAGGAAGAGGAAAGAAAAAAAAGTCAACATCAGAAGGGACTACAATACTTAACCTTTTTATAAGAACATAAAAAATAGGAGTAAAAGAGAAGAGAACGAAAGTGATACAAGACAAGTAAATTATGTGATAGTTAAGCAAGAGAAATGCTAAAAAATGTCAGAAAAGAGGAGGTGGAGACATTAGTGTTTATGTAAATCGAAATGCAAATTGGTTGCAGCCTCCAGGTGCCTGGAAAGTTGCCAGGGCAGCACTCAGTACTGCAAAGTTTGGTCTCTAACTGCAACATTTCACTCAAAGTTGAAATACTTGAGTTGAAGCTAGAAGTGGATAAGAATGCAGTTTTACCTGATACTAATAAGATGATACATTTCTTCCTTAGTTTTAAAACAGAAACTTGGTAAGTGTGAAAAGGTTTAACATATATCTGAATTTTTACATTTGTTAAGATATTCACAGAAAATCCTCAAGATACATCTACACATCAAAACATGTTCCGTAAGATACACAAGTTGTCCTGCCACTGCACCTCAATTTTGTGTAATCACAAATGCCAAGGAAATATTTTCTTTGTTTATTAGGTTGAATCAATGTTAATTTCCAAGTTAATCATTCTCCATACGACACAGTCGAATAGAGGTAAGGTTTTAAAAACATATTCTTTCCATCTGTGAGAACCTGACTTTTGCCTACTGTTCTGATTAACAACATAAGATTGAGTAAACAGCCAGAACTACATCCAGAGACAGACTTTGGTATTGCAACATTCAGCATTATAATTCCTAACTTTGAGGCACTTGGTTGCTGGAATGCAATCTACAGCCCCAAGTTATTGCTTCATCTTTTTATACACTAGATAGACAGGCACTGAGTGCCTCCAAAAGAGATTTGCAACCGCCAGCACAATGACTTGAGCTGCCATAGCTATCCAAAATCCACAAAGTTAGTTACATCTAACTTTGGATTGCAAGAGATAGCCATATACAATAAGGTTTCACACTCTGGAACAGGATCCTTGAGTTAGGCACCTTCAGTTGTACATGACAAAGAGCAGAGGTCATTTTTATAAAAATAGCACAATGGTCGGGGAGATTATTCTTGCCCATAACTCTGCCATACAAGCCAAGTGGATAGAAAGCAGATTTCACTGCCTCTGGAAGAACATCCTCATCATGCAACTGAAGGTTACTGTGGAGTAGAAAAACTCTCCATCTTTGTTACTAAAGCTGTATGTTTTTCAACAGTGATGTCAGACAGGACAAAAAAGAATTTAGGTGTACAGGCTAAACTTTTAGTTTCATCCAGTAACAAGTGTCCCCTCCTTGCTTCAACGTCAGACCATCCTCAGCATTCGCATTTTGGACGGAGATCTTTCCTGTTACTGTATTCACTGCTCTTATTGCTACTACAGAAGATGCTTCAGAACGGAGAGGCAGCAAGACAGCTTGCCTGAGGTTCCTGAAGTTCTTAGGTGAGAACTGTATCAAAATTGCATTCCAATCTTACAAAAAATACTTGCAATATCTAGGATTTGCAGAAGCTAAACTTGAGGTTCTCAAAGAATTTTGTTATGGAAAACCTGGGTGATTCTTACTGAAAGGACACAGAAGTTAACTGTGTTCCCAGATATGTTTCAATAATACCTCGATTTAGAGGTTGTGCCATTCTAAATGCATGCTTACATTCCTCATTCCTTTCTAAAAGCACAACTGAATTTTGTAAAACTTGTATTTCCAGCTGCATCTGATACTGAAGCTATTACTACAGAAAATATGATGCACATATCATACCTATAATCCTATGCCACTTTAAATAAAAATGGAATAATAATTTAGGCAAGGCAGTATCTGCAGAAAAGTTTTGTACATCTCAGTTATGGTAAAATTATGGGTGCAAACTAAGTGAATATTTAACTAATAAATATTAATAATAAGTCAAAGCCTTAGTTTATTTGGTAAAATGCTTTGTAGTTTTCTGCACAATGGAGATTCATTACTAATTCAGTTGAGGTATAAACTTCCTACACTGAACAACCGGAGTATTTTACTTGAATACACATACCAAAAGGGAAATATATATCATGTCCAAACAGATGATAACATAACTAGCTCATTAGTATAACAGCCAGGATTCTGTTTTTTTCTTACAGGCTGAATTTCCTAAGAAATAGCATGAACAATACAGAAGTGCGAGTAAAGCAACAAGATTTTCCTGAATTTCATAATCTTTGCAAAACATCACAGAATACTATTAAAAATTGCACGGTAATTTATATATCCAATGCAAATACGATGATCCTATTAATTTCTTAATATAATTTATTTTTCAACACAATTAAAACCATTAAGTTTAAATATGATCCATTCGAAGAGCAATAGGGAAATTAAATATACCAGTCTTTAACATTAAGAAGTGCAAATAAATTGCACATTAAATGGTTTAGCTTTTTAACTATAAAAGTTGATGGACTTTTCCTATTTTTATGGGTGCACAGCAGAAATCATCTAACTACTTTGTACAATTTGGTCTGGTCCAGAAATTTTACTCTCTAATTACCGTGGACTAAATATAGACGAAAGCTGTAGACCACTGGAAAAACTGCTGAAGAAGCTTATGCTCCATGTGCATTACTCCTGGCTTTAACTCAGTACTACTAATTCCTCACATCCATGAGTACTAAGCATCAAGCTGAATCTATCATATGTACCATACGCACCATTCTTTTCAGCAAAGGCAATGGCATCTTCTTTAGTAGAAAAAGTAAGAACCATGTTGGATAAAGGATCAGCTCTGTAAGAAATCAGATGACAAATTTTAAGAACGTTTGAAATATAAAATAATTGTATCTATACCTCAAGTGCTAGCCAAAAGCTATATTGCACAACTTTTTGTAGTATACCACCTCAAAAGTATGCTAAATTTGAGCCGTTCAAAATCCCTACATTTTTAATTAGTTCCAGGATTAGCATTTACTTTGTGAAGAATATTGTTTCCATCTTTCAGTTTGTTGAAATTCTCTCCCAGCTCCCTGCAGAAATTAATATTGTAAGTTTTCTATTCAACAAATATATCTAACTACCTGCTGAGGTTAAAATAAGTGCTCTGCAACAATCTTTTTGATTTTGAAAGCGGCACAGACCCTCTCTTTTTGGGAGATTGGGAGGCTTAAGACAATTTTAAGCAATTCAGGGAGGCCAGAAGTCTATACAGCAGCTAGTGGGAGAATATCTTAAGCAGCAGAGAGCAGAATATCAAAGTGAGCAGAGCAGGAATTAATCAGAGAATGAAAAGGACGTGAACAAACTCAGAGTTCAGATTTGGCTGAAGTCACATGACCTCCAAAAATGATTCCAGTACAGCAATCAGATCTTAGGCCACCACTATAACACACACTTTGAAAACAAAGCTCAGAAACTCAAACTGCTAGCTAACTACTTACACAGAGGTTATTTTTAGATTATCAGCTATTCTCGAGTGCATTTCTGAAAGGAAGCAAATAAGCAAACTGCTTATTGAAACAAATTAAAATCTCAGTAAAAAACAAACTCCCTCATTTGTTGCTATAAAATCTTAACTTAAAAGCAGTGACAAAGGGTGGGAAAAAAAGTAAGGCTCTAAATATCTGCAGGACTTTTATAAACATAAGGTATGTGCTGTAGGAGCATAAGGATTACATAATGCTTCCCTGAGCCAGCACTACACATGAGCCTGGGAGACAACTGCAAGACTAGACCAAATTGCAACGAACTATTGAAGGAGCTGCCTCTGACTGCTCTCTCTTTGAAGCTATAAGGGTAAATGAAGAGAAAAAGCAACCAAAGATACATTGAACTCTCTACAATAAAGGACAAAGCCTGTGACTGGCGGAGGGGGAAGGGAAGAGGGGGAATCTAGCTTCCAGCAAAGACAACAATGTAATTTTATCTGATGTACACATGGAAAAATGGAGTTCACTATACATCCAATATATTTCCCAAGAAAAAGAAAAAAAAGACAGGATAAAGGCAGAAATTACATTTTGACACGCGACTACGATGGGCCTTCTCAAAAACGTGTAAAGATTTATCTTATAAAGGCAGTATGGAGAATTAGGGACTATGAATTAGTCCATGGCGTGATCAGAAGAGAATCAAGCAACCAAGTATACTGCAATATTGTGACAGCTTTTGCTTATTGGTCCTCTCTTCTGTGACTGGAGTTGGAAAAATCTAGTGAACGCTACTAAGTAGGAAACAAAGAAGTTAAAGTTTCATGTGTAGCGAGGAACTTGTACCTCTTCAGTACTGCAAATTTAGTTACAAACTTCCAGGACAGAGGCAGTTTGGAAATGAGGAGTGTGCAGAAATTATGTCTTTTGTAAGATCATCCTTCATTCAAATTAAATACAGCTTTCTGATTTCTCTTCCTAAATGAGCTTTCCAGATATTTAAATTTGTGATAATCTGTGAGCAAATGCTGGAGTTCAGAATGGCCAGCAGGATGTCCTGATAACAGTGCTGCAGGATTTCCTATGCTCTAGGCTGTCTGTGAGGGATTACAAATAGGGATTCCACATTTTGTTCTTTTTACGAGATCCTGTACAATGGAAACTATACGATTCCTGTGTTTCTTTGTTTACAGCTTTATGTTAGGATGTACTCAAGAACTATCCATTCACGCTCCATTGGGAGCATTCCTGTAATGAAGGTTCCTAATTAAAAAAAAAAAAAAAAAGCCATGGATCTATTTTCTTTAGATCTACAACTGGATAATTTGCACTAAAAAAACTACAGCCAATAAGTCATGACAATAACAATTAAAAAAAAAAAAAGAGAGAAATGAGATTGTAAAATCACAGAAATATAGCAAAGACCTACAGGTAAATAAGTGTATTGAATTCAGAGGAAGCGCTCACCACTAATTGCATTATTCGAAAGTAAAGGGTAAAACTTCTAACAACTGTTCTTTCCAGAAATTAAATCTGACAAGATGAAACTCATTAGGTATTTCTAGGTGCTGAACAGTAATTTGAAATTACCAGGACAAAGAAATTCAAATTTAAAGAAATTTGAAATTTCTTGTGGGAGTTCCTTAACGGATGAACAGATACAAACTAGTTTAGAGACCCTTGTGCCAATTCACAACACAGCGCTCACTTTTGGCCTATCTGGAGCTTGTTTATGCAGAAGATATCCCTTCCTCTACCCCAAAATAAAAATGCATGTAGGTGTGAATTCATTCAAAATAGCCACTACATTTCATATTCCCACATTAAGCTCACTCTAGGACAATTTAACATCCAGGTAAGCCCTTAATGCCATGGCTCCTTTTTCTAGGTAGTTTATTTAGCACTCACGGTTACAACTGTTCGAAGTGTTAAAAACCATTATTTTGTCTGAGACCGTGCAGAGTCCCACCCAGAAAATAATTTGTATGGGGAAGTTAAACACAACTGAAAAGCAAAGCGGAATTAGAAGAAAAGTTGAATTCAACCTGAAGTATAAAACAGGTGTTACCGGCACCTGTTACAGTACTCTAATCTGTGCAGGGGTATAAACAGACCGTACGTTAGTGGCTAGGCACTCTGGGGACACACAAGACAGGCGGGAAAGGTGTACTGCTGGTCAACAGTCTGTCAGTTAATTTAGGCCACTGGGAAACAACCCAGTCATTACTTGCTAAATGTAGTGGCTGCTTGCAGTAGTGGAATCATCCAAGCCATAAATGTATTAAATCACTGAAGTTTTATCCTGAAACAGTAATTTAAATATGCTTAAGATGAGATGGTGAAAAGCCCCATGACATGACTTGCTTAAGATGAGGTCTCTGTTATATACAGGCTTAAAGTTTTAGAACAGTATTTTAACTGGGTATTTAGTACAATTTATATTTTAATTCATAGTTAATATCTTTTCCTCATCTAATGATAGTTTAGCTTGGCTTCCCCAATTCCTCCAATACCAATACAACCAAGATTTTACAGGTCATAGCCCTCAATTTTTTATGGGAAACCAACATAATAGCACAACTTGATTCCATAGTTATTTTGAACTAATATTTCATGATACTTTTATTTAAATATATATATATGACAAAATTTAGAATATTAATAACTCTTAGAAAAGAAGAAGCATTCTCAAAATATTTCATATTTAAAGATTCAGGGTTTTTTTCATCAGAATACTGTGTTCTTTGATCACAAGTGCCGGTATGATTGCAGCCAGACATTTCCAGTACACATTGTATAATTTCTGAAGTTCAAAAATTAATCTCCAGTGTTTGATTTTTGTTTATGGAGAATAATTTTCTGCATATGCCTCTGACAAAACAGCTTCCGATCAAAATTACTATATGATCAGAAGAACTGCTGACACAGTCCTCAAAGTTTACAGGAATTCTAACCACATTATAAAATGTAGATAGTACACTTATTTAGAAAAAAAACTAGTTGCACCTAAGTTATACTTACATCTCTAAATTACAGCATAGTTAGCATAAAATTACTACTTTTCTGGATTTCGGCATGTTTAAGATTTTTTACTACTCATACTAGCAACATTGAAACAAAATGATTTTTTAAATAGTTTGGTTGTTAAAAATTAACTGTGGCTCCTGATTTCATATCTTTGTAAACATCTTCAGTATATTTACACAACTTTGTAAAAAAAAATTCCAGAAGCTGAGTATCATTATTTTATGTTTAATTAAATTTAAAGCATGCAACTGACAGCTGAGAAGGAATTCACTCCTTCAGGTATCTATCTAATAACCTTCTTTACTTGATGCAGCCATACAGTAACATCACCACAGAAGTAATAGTTGAAATTTCTGGTTTACAGTTACCAAACTCTTCTGGATGATTCTGTGAGCAAAAATCTGTTTTTACATGATCATTAATCATATGACCAACAAACTCGACCACTTATTGTAAATACCGTTAAAGCACAAGTAGGTTTACAGGTAGGATGACAATTTCAAACTTAAAATTTACATGACTAGTAAGAGGAAAATATAGAAGAAAATTATCTCCAAATTCAGTAACTACTCACGTAGATGCCCAACCCATTAGAGGGTTCTCCCAGCGCTCTCTGTTATCAAACTCCATCTTCCATTTCTTTGTATTGTTAACTCCTGCCTGCATCGCATTACGTGCCGGAACAAAAATATGAACTTTCCTGGTTTTGATGTGCTCATCTGGAACACCGGTTAAAGTAGTGATATCCTATGAAAAGTACAATGGAACTTGTTAAAAAAAAAAGGGTTCATGTAAAATACTAGTAAAATAATACTACTTAGGATTTTTACACAATTTCATGCTTGATTTTTTTTTTTAAAGTTACAGTAAGAGAAAAGTTTTGCAGAATTGTATAAGTCCAGCTTCATAAAGCTGAAGCAGATTCACAGTCGGGCTGCTCCTATCCTACTTCCCCTGGCTGAATTAGATTTTATACGGATCAGCTGCCTGAACCTGCTCATCTCCCAGCTACACAATTGCTAGTGCCAGACGAGGGGCAGCACATTCCCTCCAACCCTCTGACCGCAGCTGTGAAGGCAGGACTGCTCCAACTTGCACCAGCTAAAGCAACCGTGGAAACGTATCATAAGCTCTTCTTTCTCCCTTAAACGAAAACTTAGAGCATAGACTGAAGCATCAACAAATCCCCAAATTTTACATTAACATTAGTAGCCTAAACCTAATACAAACAGGTCTATTTACCAAGATCCCAGCCAGCCATCTATCTGCTGCAGTGTAAATGCTTTCACTTGGGCTAAAGTTTCTGTATAATTAAGAGGCATTAACATCCACAATGAATTGAAAAGCTATGCTTAGCATGAAGGAAGAGGCAAAAGTTATCTTTTCCACAATAATCTATTGTCTGCAGAGCAGGTACCAGAACGCAGCTCTCTTATTTCTCTAACCATTAGTTATTACATAAAATTGACCCCTCTTCTTTAAATAATAAGGCCGAGCATGTTTCAAGCTGTGAATATCTGCTTTTGAGAGCTACTTCTTCCCGAGACTACTAGTTGATATTCGAGATCAAGAGAGGAACAAAATTTCAGATACGTCAGGGCTCCTCAGCTGACTTACTAACCCCTTCTCAGAGTTCAGCCTTACCCTTTTGTTATTGTTATTGTTGTTTTCACTCAAATTCAATACATGCAGATTATGAGGCTATCTAATTTAGCACTATTAATTCCATGCCAACAGTAGGGGCTCTAACTTTTAAGCTTAGCAATGCTCAGGCTCAACAACCTGCATCAGTTTGAGTCCACATTTCTCAAACAGGTATTATACACTAATTTGAGATTTTTTACAGGGAAGTTTTTTCAATTTTTTTTTTTTTACAATTTGACACTGGTAACACTCCTAGGTATTTTTGTGAAGGACAAAAGGATTCAGGAGACTCCAGCCTTCAAACAAACAAACAAAAGTTCTATATAGTTAGAAGTAGGATACCCTTCTCTACTAAGGTTTGGCTTGTGAGCTCTTGGCTTGTGACTCTCTACAAATACACCTAACAAAGATAAAAACTGAAGGATCACAAAAGTCATCCTAAAAATATTACCTGTCTTTAATGTGGAAAAACCTCACAAGAATTGCTACAAAAAATTACTCTCAGCAGCATCTGATACAATTAAAGTGAACTTTCTCTTTAAAAACTAAACAGTAATTACATAAAATTAACCTGTCAGTTCACCGTAGTACAGTAAAGAGAGTGAAATCAAACATCAAATCCTTATCCAAGGATGCTAACCTACTCCGTTCCTTACATACTTAAAAGGCCAGTGGGAGTTCCATGGTCTGTCTTCCTCCCTCCCTCCCCTCCTCTCTCCAGGAATAAGTACTAAAGTGGTTGAAGTCCAAAAAAGTGTAGCAGAACGTTGGGCATATTGAACTCATCATGCCAGCTGTGGCATGACTTGAATGAAAGAGCAAACAAGTTTAAACAAAATACTGTGGCTTTACATGTCTGTAGCTTCTAACTTTATGGGATTTTGATTTGTGGCAAACTTTAAAGCTCTTGGTGCTGTCACCAGAAAATCCTTTGAAATGATGCAAGTCTCATATTTTGTTTTACTTCAGAAAATAGAGTTTGGGAGATCAATCCCTCAAAACTGCAGCAGGGAGCAAGTTTAAAACATTTGACTTGTATTTGCAATTAGAACAGAAGGCAACACAAACAAACATGCACACTAATTTTCCAAATTCTAAATTTTCTACCCAGACTACCAAAAGGCAACTGTCAAAATATCTTAACAATTCCATTATAAATGCTTTCATTAGGATCAAGTTTATTTTTAATATGAATCTAGCAATGATATGAAAGACTACCAATTACTGAAATGTTGCAACACGCACACAAGAAACAGCTCCTGACAGACTGGCATTTCTGACTGCTGAAGCTTGAACCACAGTTTCAGAAGGAAATAGTTTAAAGCTTTCTTATTTGAATTGGCAAACGGCTTGGTTTAACCAAAAATTTTTTTACATGCAGTAAAATTTTGGTGGGACTTCAGTGTTTCACCTTGCCTGTTTATAGACCTGGACTAATGTCTTATTCTTTACATCTGTATTTTAATAAACATGTCTCTATTGCAAAAACATGAGAATATTCCACAAATTATTTCATTTTCCCTTCTGAAATAATTTGGATCTTGCTGCATTGAAAGATTCTAGTTTTGTTATCATCAAATACCTACAAATTTGCAAGCTTGAAAATAGCACAAAATCATTAAAATTTTTTTTTTTTACTATTATTACTCTCAGCAACTCTTATGTCCATTCTGAATTTTATGCCTCACATTTAGAGGCTTTTGAATTGCTTCAGAATTCTCTGGGGTTAAAATAAAATACTATATTAACTAGTGTTACAGACATATTCCGTTTTCTTTTTTGAAGCCTCCACACCAGCAAACCATAAAAATGCTACATATTAGTGTATACAGAACACTATTAAAAAAAACATTATCAAAAACCAGCAAATGCTATAAATATGAGGCAACTGTAGTAAAGAAACGCCTAGACTTGTTGATCTGGATGAAAACAAAACCAATAACCCAGACAAACCCCAAACCTCTTCAAGCCATGTTTTTCTGGGCACTTGTTTGACTCCAAATCAAAGTTATTTTACTAATAACATACGATTCATCCCATAAAAAATCTTTTCAAGGTGAAAACTAAAACCTGCCTACTTTCAGAAACTAAAATATCTACGAGGTGTTGCTAGCTCTTCACACTTTGATTCATTATAGCTGAAGTTTCCATGCCTTCTGGGAATCTAGCAATTGTTTATTGATATCTTCCCCATTTTAAAGCTGGCAATTGAACAGACAGTTGTTAGGACAATGAGTTTCTGGTTTCTGAAGACCAAGTTGTCCTGACATAAAATCACTGTTTTTGCTTGCTGTAGACATGTAAGGTACTGTAGCATAGCTGAGCTGTTGCCAAAGATATGGAATAAAAAGGCTTGGCATCTATCACATACTTGACACCTAAAGAGCACAGAAGCTCTAAAATTCCTATTCCCTGTAGGCGCACTCTTAGTCTAGACAAACTGATTTCTCACACTTTTAAAATGCATTACAACACTCTATTGTGATCATTTCATCCACACAGCTCCAGCTAGTGACAGAAGAACCTGTCCTTTAAGCGACATTTCAATGGGCTAAAGCTCCCGCTCCAAGATTCTATTAAAACAATATAATACTTGAAAAGAACTGTGCTGCACTGGGTTGAACTCTCTACTGTGTCTTCAGCGCTTTGTTCTGAGTTCAAGTTTTCATTGAAACTACCTGTGAACCAACTTTCCAAAACAATGATGTTTTTGACAGCTAGTTTCACACTACTATCTTTTTTTTTTTTTTAAGTGTTCCTTACTGAATTTTGCTCCATTAGCATATAAAAATATTAGTGAGGTGTTCAGCATTACAAATTCTAAATAACAAGGTGACAACATAAAAGACTTGAGATTTGAACAATGTAACTTTTCCGTACTAAAAATTAACAACCCCACTTCATGTTTTTAATGTAGGCTATCATCTAAAAGATGCATTCTGACCATTTTGTTTTCCTAATACATATCTATAGAGATTTTTTTTTAGTAGTAACTTTTCATTATTTTTAATATCCATTTATGGCATTTTATTTCTTGAAATAAGCTGAGAGGGACAAAACTTTTTTTTTTAAGCAGCAGCAATTACATCAAATTGCTTACAAACCAAGTGGAGTTTGTGTCTTTATTACAACTTAAGCTACTTAAGAACACTTGTCATGGTGGAAAGGCTGGTAAAGCTGCTCTGGAAGGAGGAATAAAAAATGATGAAAGTGCTATACAGAAGGGAGAAAAACTGGTACACAGGCACAGTGTCAACGAAAGCAGGATTCAGCATAAAGATGACATTTAAAGGAAAAGATAATTTCTCTAAGTACCTCGCTAATAACACAAACTCCACAGGAGACAAGAAATCGAACTGTGGAATCGAACTGTAATTCAAGGCAATGAGACAAAATGGTCGAAAATATTTCTGAAAAGACGTATTTTTGAATAGATGAGTCAGGTGTGCATAAAGGTATCATATTTCCACTCTGACATTTCTCTCCACACATAAGCAAAAACTGTACGTAACCGCTATCAACTACACTGTTTAGCATCCCCCCCCCTTTTTTTTTTTTTTTAATAAAGGAAACAGGGAACAAGCAATGGGAAGTTGATGTCAAAACACAGAAAAACCTCCCAGCAAGCTTCCCGCAACCACCCAGGATTTAGAGTCTTGCTAGCCGCTCTCTTTTCAATACCAGAATTTCACACATTTCAATGACCATTATGACTTCAAAGAATCAAATTTTCATCATTGTCCATCATCTGCCGGTTGATTTGTATAAAGGAGTTCTTCTGCATGCACTCCGGACAAAGGGCTCCTGCTTTCGTGGCTGTATATCAAGTTTAAAAGTTCTGTTTGTGACAGTTGTGTCTGTGGTAAATTAGGGTAACACTGAAGGAGTGCAGCTGCTCGGCAGGAACCTTCTTTTTGGCATCATTTCACTTAAATAAAAACTGAATAATTAGCTTCTGCCTTTATTAAACCGCAAAAATGCCACTGGCCTTAGTAATTACTTCCGGTTGCCCCACCTACTTAACCTCAAGAGTTTACACTTGTTAGAAAGGAGGGAAAGGAGAAGTTTTCTGTACTTTATAGAAGTTCACAGCAGCTTGCTCACTCCTCACCTCCCCAACCTGTTTTACCAGCCTCAGCGCATGAAGTTTTGTGATAAATTCATGTTGCAATACACTTTCTGTAGGATCTGTTATATCAAAGCACAGACTGGCTTGCGTAACACCCACCAAATAGCTACTGTGAAAGAAGCTTTTTATTTAGTGGACTCAGCTGCTTAGGCTGGAAGTCAGGATGAGAACATTTACAATTCTACACTTCACTACAGTATTTTTGAAATAAGTGCAAGAGAACAAAGTCTGCTATGCAAATCGTGAATGGAAAAATGGAGCAGAATGAACTCAACATGGTCAGACAACATTTATCTAACAGCTACAGACATAACAAGGGGAAAAAAAGCGCATTTGCCCTTAGAGAAGTCTGTATCACACAGAATACAGTTTTCTTTCAGGCTTCTCAGTCTTTTTGCATTATCACAGTAATCTGTGAACAACATGTGTTATCCATACTGTGCTCTCCCATCTAACCGTGCTGCAGAACAGTTAATAAAAAAGTTCAGAAAAGCAGTGAAAGAGCTATATTTAAAAAAACAGAAAACCAAACACTGTAAACACGAGACAGGATTCAGCCAATAATAAGAATGGCAAGAAAGTTTTTATTTAAAGAAAATCTCTTTACATAGGCAGTTCCGCAGAAAACACTAAAGAGAAACTGGGTATAAAGAGAAGGATAAGCTGAAAAGTGGGTCTAACAGAAGCAGAAATCGTCGCTCTACTGGAATCACCGTAAGTTCATTACACTTTTTAGGCTACTCATTGCCATTATGGAAAGGAGGTGTCAGCAGCCAAAATAGTCCAACATCTGCAAGTGGTGTTAGCTTCAGCAAACTCTACTCATTTGTTTGTATTTCACAGCTGAGGAGTCGCTACTTTAACAGCCCTGATGGCCAAACTTTCGCTGTTTTCACACAACCTCCTTGAGAATGTCCCTGTCATTCCACTGCACAAAGGCTCACTCAACTTTCCCAGTACTTTGCATGTCCAATATTATTTCATGCTGGTTGAATGAGATACTATGAAAATCACAGCATCCTGCATCCCACACATCATTAAACCAACGTCACTTGGATTTGTTCGGATGAGTTGTTCATGATGA
Source organism: Chauna torquata (assembly GCA_013399475.1). Classification (NCBI taxonomy): domain Eukaryota; kingdom Metazoa; phylum Chordata; class Aves; order Anseriformes; family Anhimidae; genus Chauna; species Chauna torquata. The sequence goes on from VXAL01005719.1 coordinate 66,859, forward strand.
AAGAGTAAGCAGGCATAGCTGATTGGACTTCTACAAATCCCACGTGCTTTGTACAAATTTGAATGTGACTTCACAACAGTAAGTAGAAAACTTCCCCCTCACCAATCCATCTTTCAGTTCTTGAAACACTTTATTTATATGCTGCATTACATTCCCAAACTGTGTATTTACATTTGTCTCCTGCAAAAGTCACAGAAAAACTGTATTTGTAAAAGTGATTAATGCTAAAATTTATGGCAAAAGCTTCTGAGTTGTGCTTTTGTGAGTTTAAACCATAATACTTAAAATAAAAACAAAAATATAACATTTTGGATCTATTGGTACCCTGACAAACCTCAAAGCAGAGAGGCATCTTTCTTGACAAACCATAATGCATGACAAACACACAGAAAATACACATCATTCAGCCTGTATGTTTGATGTAAAGGTAAACCACATTTTAGAAACTTAAAAATAAAGCATTTGAAACACATAAGTCCCACTTTCAGCACAGACAGATATTTCACGCTTAGTATAATTTCTCCTGCCAAAAAAGAATNTGAAACTAAAGAAAAGAGGAATAAAACATCTGATTTTACATTTCACAGTTTGTCCATACAACTGAAATTAAGAAAATCATTATCAAATGGAGGGAGTATAGGTGATCAGGGGAGGAAAAAGTGAAGAAGAATGTATTTCATAAGAATGGATTGATGTTGCTATTAGTAGTCATCTGAGACTTCAGTGTGGTCACGACAT
>VXAL01005719.1:78008-91396 GCA_013399475.1 Chauna torquata
CAGGCTCTCTGTCACAGAGAGACTGCCAGTGGCAAGGACTGTACTGCTCTATATGAATGTACAGTAGCTGGTTTGTCACGAACAGACAGAAAAATACAAGGCTGCTGCAAGCATTCTGGAACTCTGATCCTTAAAATGATGGCATCAGAGGAAAAAAATCTTAAACCTATTTGTAATGGGAAAGCTCCAGTTCTACACTTCAACAACAGAATATTAACAAATTTCAAAAAAGAAAAAAGAAAAAAAAGAAAAACAACAGACAACACAAAATAATAAAAATTTTCTGTCTTTGAGCGGGCAAAGCTCACAAATATTTTGCAGTGTTCCTAAATCAGTACAGGCCAGCTTATTAGTTTCCAAGAAATATGATTAATCTTTCTGCATAATTGCTAAACCTGTAAGGTACAGATGGAAACGTGGCACCCAATCCCACACCACTGAATCAAGAAACAAAATTTGCCATTAATTTGCATTATGTCACTGATGTCAGGATTGAGCCTTTTAAGTGCAAATCATCTTTTGGCAAAATAACTCAACAGCAAGTGAAACAAGCCAGAAAGCACAATTCTCTGAGCTAGTAGTGTGCTTCACGTTTAATTAAGGCCATTTTAAACAAATGAGGCACAAAAGTGCAAGAATACAAACAACTAAATAATAAGAGAGGCCAAGCCACTTTAGTTTCAACTGTTGTTCAGAAGATTACCCAACTTGGGAAGCGAGACATACTTGCAGATGCAAGTGAGCTTTGAGATTTTGCCTATGGGATGCTTACAATTGTACTTCCAGTAATTTAACACTACTGGTATCATTCCTTTTGAGGAAACCATCCACAACTGCCTTAAAAAACACCACAGCTTTTAAAGCAGAACTCCAAGACACTCAAAAATCTGCCACACTATCAAAACTAATCCCCCACCCACCCCTCACCAAGTAAACTCTAACTGTTAAACAGCCAGTAGTTTGCAAGGCATATTGGGATGAGATAACTTGCACACAGTTGTTCAAAACCTGAAGAATTACAACAGCATACTTTACACAGAATTTTACTATGCCATGAGAACATGGAGGTGTAGCCAGGGGAAAAGTCCCTGTGACGCATGCATCCACCCACATCTTCTAGTCTTAAATCGCCCTCCAATTTTTGTGGATACTGGTGAGAATGCATTTCATAGACTCATAGAACCATAGAATGATCTAGGTTGGAAAAGACCTTCTAGATCATCTAGTCCAACCATCAACCTGACCTATCAAGTCCTACCACTAAACCATATCCCTCAGTGCCACATCTGGAGATGCAAACTTGAACATTTGGAAACAGCCATTCATAATTCTACGTAACAAGAGAATAGCTGCACTGGATTTAACATATTAACTAAATGAACATTCCATTTTCAGACAATATTCGCATGTAAAGTTTTGAGGAGGAAAATTTGAAATTAGTGACTATAAAGTAAGCCACAGGAATCTTACAAAACTAAGCAACCGGAACAAAGTTCAGTCCAGTAATATTTCAAATGCAGATTCCCACCAATCTATACTTCTAATACAGACTACATGCTACTAAATTATCTTTGATTTGCTAATAACAACAAAAAAAAAGCCTCCATGTCATGAAAAATGAACTCAAAGCACAAAGTTTATAGAATCACCCAACTCTGTGACATGGATGGACACATGTACTTTAAATGACAAAATTTGTCTGCAAGTGTACTTTGAAGATAAAGTTTTGGGTGAAGCCAGGGAGTGCAAGAATTTCACAGCTAGATGATAATTGCTCTGTTGGCTCAAAATCTCTGTTCCAGACAACAACACAGGTGTCATTTCTTAATTTGCACACAATCAAACAAATATGTCATAAGAACAGGATACAATGATATTGCAACATGCTATAAAGATACTTCTTCAAAAATGCGCACAATGAGAAGTTATCCTAAAAGTTTCCAGAATAGGAGCATAACACTTGAGTTCCAGTGGGAAGCAACTGAAAGCACACGATTTCCAACCTAACACAAGGCAAAACATTGTGATGGGAAAATAAGTTTCTCCTCCATCCCAGGAATTTTAGTATCAAAACAGTATTCCACAGTTATTCTAGAACACCATGTGATGTGGTATTCACTATGTTACTTAATATATGGCCAAAGAAGGATGTTGGACCATGCAATCAGATTGGTCCTTTCTGGGTAGAAAATAATCTGATATAAACCAAGAAGTTCTCCGAACCTGCTCTGTGAAAAGGTCCCCTGAACATGTGAAGGGTTAGAGTATACCAGGATTGGAGTAACTAGGCTGATCAGAATCCACATTATCCTTGTAACATAAATGCAATTTGAACAAAATATACTGTATTTCAGATAGAGTTTGGGCCAGCTTTTTAATATGGAAAAATATTTAGCAGCTTTAAAAAGTACAAATGCCATGCCCTTCCAAATTATTTCCACTCAGCGCTATGTCATCTGACATCCTTTTCACTCAGGTGATTGCTCATTTTGGAAACTTCTGCCTTTGCAGAAAAAAAATAAAGGTTTCCTACCATTAGAGTTAACAGGGAAAAACAGCTACTTGTAAAAATCCCATCAGATTAAAGGTGGGCAGAATCTCTCTGAGATGCCTTCAAACTGCATATAGAAGGAGCTGACTTTTTTGTTCAAGGTGTCTCTGTCAGATGGGATAAATTGGAAAGCATCACACCTTACAGCTCTCTGTGATGTTTTAGCTCTTCTTCTTCAAAAGCAGACAGACAGTTTACTAACTTAAGTCAATTTCTGCTTCTCTTCATCATTTTTCAACGCTGTTTCTCTTGACTACGCAATTTTTGAAAAAGCTCACCTTCCACTGGAATTTGCAACCCAGTCCCTTAAATATGCAGACCTCTGCCCAGCCCCAGATTACAGTGAGTTGAAACTTTCCTTAAGAACTCCATGTTTGAAAACTGGTTGAAAACAGGCATTTGTACGAGACTTGGAATCTGAAAGCCTAAGTCCATGAAGGTCCCTCTGTGTAAGACTACATAAAATACCAGCTTTGCTTTAAAGATGACAGACTATTGACACTTCCATGTGTTGCATCAGGAAAGCACCCTGGAGCTTAGACATACCAGTAACTTGGAAATATCATACGATCTGAAATATTACTATTTAAAAGTTAATAGAAAGCATTACTTGATTCCCAGAGTACTTGCTTAATTTTAAACATGTTTCATTCATTGCACGTTTGTCCCTAATGTCAGACACTTAACTGAGGAGATAACCAGGAAACAAACCTCTTTGACATAATCCTCTTTTCAAACTCCCACAACAAGAAGTTTCATTTCATCACTCTTATTTCCCCTTAGAAATCATATAATCTTGACAACGCTTATTTAACCTTCAAATTAAATGAATATAAAATCTAAAGCACTTAAGTGATTACTCCATTTCAACCTTTTATTCTGTCCCCAGCAATAAAGTAATTTGCACAAAATTCCCAATGAATACTTGCCTCTGCCCATATACACCCTGGACCTTTAGGTGGCCTCTGTGACAGACTGAATTGAAGAAGTATAAAACTTACTTTATACTGTTCCATCCCCATATGATTCCTCCTTTCTTCTGACCTCTAGAAGAGTACTCTGCTTTTCTCCTTTCTCTTTCTAAGCAATATGGCTTGACATTATCTATCACATTTTGCTTTTCTTGACTGCTTATGCACTTTTTTTTCCTGGCCAAACATCTTGGGTTGATGTCTTCAAGAGGAGAAAGCCACATTTCTTACCTTGTTCCATAATGAACCAAGTTCTGATTTAAACTTACTGTACACAGAATATTTTAAAAAAATAGACCAGCAATTTAATTCTAAAGTTAAGAAACTACAGAAAGTTTTAAACATAACAGCTAGCAACCTGCTATCTTCCAGGCTCATTAATCTCCCATTCAAAATAAAGGTCAGACAAACTTCACTCACGCTTACTACCCAATAAACAAAGTGTGATGAGAGTCCAGGCTGGCCAAAACTCCACTGTGGATCTGTCCAGACATTTTTCTTACAGTGAGCTACTGATGAACAAACAAGTCTTTAAATGCAAAAGCCTGGGTTTATTAGAATAGTTAGCCTTTTAAAACAGACAAAAAAACTCGAAGTGATTTAGACAAAAGTAAAATTAAGGTTTACAAAAAAGTCACTTTTGTCCTTTGTAATCTTCCTGGTACCTTCCCACATGCTCACTACGTGGCTAATCAACTCTGCACCTTCTTGGATTGTAGCAAACCTTCCCCAAGGTCTTCTAGTCTCTAAGAAGTTTTTCTTTCTGCCATCAAGGAGGCCTGGATACAGCTGGTGAAGATGCATCTGGCACCAAGTGCCTTCTCCCCAGGGTACTTCCTCTCTTAAATCTCCTAGTCATTGTCTTAATGGAAGATACCTTTTTCTGTTCTTTACACTTTAGTCTGTCACACAAGTATGGAGGTATCTCTGTCTTTCCACAAACATGAGTAACTTGGCATGAACCCATACCAGGTCCTTTGGCTCAAAGAGACCACCACTCAAAATGTCATTTGGTTTACAATTACAAAAGTGGTATTTTTATCCTTTCCAATCCCCGTGCCATTGTGCTGGGTATTTAAATTCCTTAAACTTGATTTATATGATCCTCTAAGATCATTTCACATTATCATCATTTAATCATTTCTACCATTTATTATCATTTCATTATACTAATTTCTGCATTTCACTTAAAATATAACTATTTACAATATATTTTTGTCTTTGACATAAATCTAATGATGGCCCAGCTCAGCATGAAGTCTGCTTTAAGATCTGCTATAAAACAATACACTTTAATGACATTTCTGGGTTTCAGTGTTAGGAATTTAAAAAAGCTAAGGTCACTTCTTCAGTAATGCACAGTTCTTGAGAGAGGCATTAGAGACCTGCATACTACATTCAGACTGGGTTATGGCTACAACTTATTGTTTCAGAGTCCCACAGTAATTTTAAATGTCTTTTATACTGAATAGAGAGAGAAGAGTAGAAACTTGGCAAAGAGTACACTACACGTTCTTCTTGTTAAATACTTGTAAAAATACTCTCACATTAGCTCAGTAACACTGAAGGAATTAATGATGAATACTAGTGAAAATGTGAATTTGTAGAATTCAAAAAATTCTATAGATTTCTCTTATTTTGGAAAAACAAATCCTGTGATCAACTAACCACATGTATGTCTTCTGTAAGAGGTTACTCCCCTTCCACAGGCAGCAAAGTCACAAAAAGGTTCTGCACTTCTGCTACGTAGACGGATCCATTAGGAAGCCATTTGAAGTTCTTCAGTCCTCACTACAATATATATGCCAGTTTCTAGTCTCTTGACGATCTTATCCTGCTACAGAATAAGGAGATAGCGGAGTTCCTTGCTTCTGGAGGCGTATGTCTCCTTTTGCCTTCTGACATTAGAGGTTACAGCTCTGCTGATGCCATTAACCAGTTCTGTTGAACCAGAGAAACCAGTCAAACACAGACAGAAGTCCTCCGTGATATTTGGATGAAGGAAGTCAAGGCATCTGTCTTGAACATTTATCTTGGTAATTTTTGGATATCCGTAGTAAACTTTTTAAAATTACCTAATATGAAGTTCTTAAATATCTGCTAGCAACCAATGTTTAACACCTATATGCTTTTATTTAACTGCATAAGCAGCAAAATACATTGAAGTCTTGCAGAAGAGAATGCCAGCCACAGAGCCTGTGGAAATGTCACAAATTTGCGCAAGCCTAGCAGAAGGTGACAAGCAGCCATATTCACAAGGCATGAATTTGAAGTCCACAAAGAGCAACACTGTTACTGGCATGTTATACAACACCCAGATGCAAAAACTTATATTTACCTAATCTAATCTAGGAGTCAAGATTGAACTCACTGCAGGAAAAAAAGGCTCCTTAACCTCTTCATGCAACACATTTGACTGTTTGATCTATTAGCACCCCCTTTTGGTCAACTGTTGGAGACATATTAATGAAAACTAGATACCATGGCACACGTAACCAGATCACAATGGAGATGAAACAAACTCCTAGAGAAAACGTCACATACCTCATGGAAAATTAAGGCACTCATTAAGAAGTCTGAATGGAGTTTTAAGTATTCTGATACTGAACGTCCGGAGCACCAGTAGGTGTGCATATTCAGAGGCTGGACTGAACTCTTTAATGCACAAATCAGATAACCATTCTTAGAAAACCAACTTTTTTTTTTTTTTTTAAATATTATAGCATTTATCAGGAATAATAGAAGCTTCAAAGCGTATAAGCCACCAAAAAAACTTTGAAATTCTGAGCAAGAAGAACATGGAAAAACTGCCAGCTCAGAACTTTCCATGGCATCCAACCCAGACACATGTTGTAATTAAGTAGACTAAAAACAAATTAGTATAACGTTCTTTCATGTAAAATGCAGACATTAATGACTGTCTATTATATCATGTCAGACACAGTACAGATCATGGTATTTGGGCCCAATATAATGCATTTTTATGCAGACAGCTTGTGAAGTTGAACTTGTGGGAGATGAATTTAAATACAGTGGGATAACGATTCCTTGGTAGTAGATTTACTACTGTAATACTGTAATTAAAGTGACAATGACTTATCAGAGTCACTGGTATTTTATTTTTACCAGGATACATTTATTATTCTTACAGTATCCCAACATAAACAAAATATGGGACAGTTTACAATGCCGAACAGTCCATGTGGAAATCATGCAGTTCTATTTTGTAGTATGACCTGCCTGAATAACTTTTGGGTTGGAGGAGAAACAAGTTCCCCATTTATAAATAGTTACATTCTCAGACAATACTGGCACATCATAATTTTTACTTCGCCTGCAAAATGATGTTAAATTATAAACGCCGTAAATTCTGTTTCTGAAGGGATGAGATGAATACTGACTTAATCTAAACTACTGAAATTTCTGTATTAAACGGCAAAAAGACCAAAATTGAAATATATAAATACTACATGAGAACATAAAAGTTTATATGCAAAAAATATATATTCCAGGTGTGGGTTTGGAAAACAGGGCAGGAACTGATTGTCCTTCATTGTCAGGCAAATCTATTTTTGAAAAGAAGCACTGGTCATCTAACTGTACTGAACAAACAGGAAAACTTCTAGCAATTGGCTTGTGGTTTGTAATTCAGCGCGTATTTCCAAAGCTAAATGTTCAGTCGGTTTGTCTTTGGAAATTTAATTCATTCAATATTTCTAAGTAATAAATATTTTATAAAGTAGAAAACAGTCAGATTTTAGTTACTTTGGGTTCTACTTTAATTATCCTGTGGATAGGGAAATGCTAGTAACAGCTACAGCATCAGCTGAACCACAACACTATGCAAGCACAGCTCCAGTTCCCAGCACTGACCTAGGACCAGAGCATTACAGCCACTGGTGGCACCCCAGTGACGTCCCCAGCACAAAAGCCAGCTCTGTGAGCCACCACCAGCTGGAATACAGCAGAGAGCAGTCCATCCCTTCCTGTGGCTCAGCAATGGCCAGACAGCAAGCATGGGCAAGGGTCAACCTATTCCTGCAGACCTACGCAAGTGTCTCTCATGCTCTTGAGCACTCTGCCTTACAGGAGAACTAACCAAGTGGGTGCATGCATGGCACAAGCACATACACAATGAAAACTGCTTGAGCTGACGAACATTTTGCGCAAAAATCCAGAGCTAGCTCGTGTTCATGTCAGCACCCAGGCAAATGAGGGCTCCACATCCTGAAACAGCTCTGAGCCAGCCCCAGTGTGACACCAGACTGTTTCTCAGTCCTCTTGGATGTAAACTTAGTCAGCATTTGCAACTAAACTTCAGAACAAAGTCATGCAAGTGCTTCTAGATCCATGTATGCATATAATTCAAAGCATCGTAGCCTACCCCAGACCACAGCGAAAAGACTAGAAACGCTTCTGAGAGAGGGGCTTAATATGTTAAGAATGAGTCAAAAATATTAAAATAATTTTTGTAGTAGAAATCGTAAAACCCACTATGAAAGGAGATTTGGTATACTACTTTTTCAGCAACAGAATATATCATTTATAAGATGTCCATCTGCTGTCAGGTGGCAGATGAGCTCTAAACTGCTACTGCCTGTACAGTTGCTGATCAGCATTTTCATTACACGCTAGTCTTAAGCAGAAGACCTGATCTCAGAAATTCATTGCAGATCACAATCTGAGAATGGCAGACCACTTGTGGACCAGTGTGAACTTCTTGTAGGCAAGTCAGCTGAAAGGAAAATAATACTAGAAATGCTGCACAGTCCATATCAACTATCAACTAAATTAAATGTTATCTACTTAGAAAGCCTAATAAAGCTAACAAGGAATAGGGAAAAAATATGTAGGGAGTAAAGGCAAAATACACAGGTGACATATTTGCTCTGCTTGTGCTTACTAAATGTCAAATTTCTCCCCACACATACTAATTCAGGCATTCACATAACTAGACAATAACTAAAAACTGTGCTCTCTTTATAGCAAGAACAACAAAAGTCAAAGGGTTTAATTCCAAAACTGTGAGGAATGAAACTAATGTTCCACAGCCCACCTCTGTGTTAGGGAAGTCTATGCATTTTGAACAAGAGCCTTTGAATTATGTAAAACTAAATGAAAAACGCAAACAGGAATCTTTACTCAACTGTTCTATGGCATAGCATGGTCTTGTATTTTGTCCCTATCTTGTCCTCTTGATTTTGCCTTCCTATCTGAGTGTACACGTTTAAGTAATACACATTCTAATAATCTCAAGGTCTATAAAATATGGCATATAAATTAAGTCAAGTTCTTTCTTATTTTAATGTCCCCAAACATTCAACTGTAAATTACTGTAGTACAAAAAATAATCTCTTGAAGTGTTACTGCAAAACTACGGTTTAAAATGGTTCACAAAAGTCAATGAATCTATGTGGCTAGTAAGCCTCAGCTGTTAGGCAGCTATGAAAAAAATGTATTCAAGAGCTATTTATTCATTTTTGTTTGTAGTACTTCATAAACATCACAGCCAAATGGCTCACAAATGGAACATGACATACAGAAGAAGGTCACTTTCAGTACTATATGCTCTAAGCAGTTGTTCTAGATGAGAAAGGGATAATCTAGCTAACATTGTGGATGATTTCATTTCACCCTTGCTTTGTCCAGTTTACCTCATCTCAGACAACTTACTCTTCAATTTCCGTCCTGAGGTCAAGCTTTTGTCCTCAACTCCTCTTTGAACTGTTACCATTCTACAGTTATCATTTGCTTTTGCTGCTCTCCATAATACAACCCTGCTTAATCAACCACTGCCCATTTTTTCTTCAGCTCATCCACATTATTCCTTTGTTGAACTATTTCCAACTCCTCTATTTTACACACCCCTGAGTGGAACAAATAACATGATATTTCAGTAATTCTTTGCCTACTAAGTTACATGCAGAGAAGATACACTGATGGTGCCATCTTACATACAAGAATAACTATGACTTGAGTTTTCAAGCCAGCTTGTGCTCTAATATTAACAGCCTGAAGACAAAGGCTGCCAGACCATGTGTTAGGGCCCTGAGGGCACTAACAGCCCTTAGCAACTCTGCGCAGCTTCATCCAGGGCCTCCACGCACACCAGAAGCTCCATTTAAGCTCAGCTCTGGCTCTTCAGTCCTTGCTTGAGCAACATGATTAAGTGTACCTATCTCCAGCCCTGACTCCGGCTCCTGTCTTGAACCCTCACTCAAGCTGCAGCACAGCTCCAGCCATGTTTCTACCCTTTTGCCTGGATAGGCTTGAGACATACACCGTAACTTGTCTTCAAACCTGCCTCTGGCTCCTTTTGCTCCTGACAGGACTTCCTGGATGGACGCTCGACCTGGCTTATCACTTAGCTGTGTCTCGGACTTTTCATGGGCCCTATCAGCATCACTCAGCTCTGCTCACGTTGAGGTTGTGAGGGACTGTGCTCTGGTCAGTGAGGGCACCGTCCTTGCTGGGATCACCTTCAGTTTCCAGGTTGCCTCCCCTTCGGGAACAGCCAGACCTTGCTGCTCCCTGACACGTTGCTAGTCACTAATTCATATCAAATTCAGCTTCATCAACTGCATGTAATAAATTTGCATTTGTTTTTCAGCCTTATTACTTTGTAAAAGGACTTAATTTTCCTCTAGTTTCTCTGTAATGACCAATTTTGTGTCTTACCACTTTCTAGAAAGATATTAATCACAGATTTTTGTTGCGGGGACCAGTGTGATTAACACACGCCCGTCCTTACGTTAAAACAAGTGGTTGGTTGGCTGCAACCTATGTGGCCTATGTTAGTGTCTCCAAACGAAGTTTTACAGAAGTTAACACATCACAACTTCAAATACTATTCTACACAAAAGTGCAAGAAGCGATTATATGGCACTAGTTTACAAAAATCAGTTTCTTCTATAGCACATTGTATAACCATCTGCAGTCTTGGGACAGCTACTGATGAGGGATAAACTATGGTGTGGTACAAGAGTAATAAACTGTCAAGTTACTTAAATGAAATCTGCTTTAAAACAATGGTTGACCGCACTGTTGTTCCAAAATTATCTTACTGAATTTTCTTTCAGTTTAAAGCTATTAATGTAAACACACCTTACAATCATTTTTTGAGAACTCACCTTTGAGATAAAAAATAACCTCATCAGCTACCGTATTTGCATGTTCTTTTGTACTCTTATTTATATACTGACTCTCTTCTCTTCCACTGGTATTATTCTTTCCCTTTGCTAGTCTCTTTTCATAGTCCTACTATTTTACAGTAGCTATAGTTCTCTGAAAGGAGACTACTAGTCTTGCTATTGCTCGGTCTTTTCTAAAGTGCAATAAACCCTTAAGGCAAAACTGGTGCTTCAAATGCAAACCTTGTTCTTGAATTCCAGTTCAGACAACAACATTCAGTTTATTTGTTTCTTTCTCTGGTAGGCACAATCAACACTGACGTATGACAAAACATCACTGCTGCAGAATTCCCCTTCAGATAACTTATGCAGCACATACAAATATGCCTTGGATACATGATAGAACAGTCAAAATTATTGCATGAAGAGCTGTTTCTTTCCTTAATTTAAAATATATTGGTTTTAACTGAAGGAAGTAAGCCACTTGTTTATTGCTGGGTCTCTAAATAGCTACAAAATACAGCTCTTGTTTTATAATGCAAAATGGCATTTTTGAAGATTACTGACTTCGGATATAATGTCCATAAAAATCTCTAATTAAAACGACTGAAACACAGAAAAGATGAAGAATTAAAGAGTTACTTTATGCAACAAAAATTTTTTTTGGACTTTAATACAAATGGCATCACTAACATTAGTAGGACATTACCTAGCAAATGACAATATCAGAAGAATTATATATGTACTGTACATATTCATAAAAGATTGGTCTTCAAATATTTTATGTAAAATATATCAAATCTGACTTTTAAAAGAATAGTAGAAGCTGTTCATGAAATATTGCATGTTAACACCGCAAGAATAAACAGCTGCAAGAAGTGTTTGCCCACACACATTCTGGAGCTGCCTACAGTCTGTCTAGTCAAGTCAGAAGTTAATTTACTTCCTCAACATCAGTCACAGGTCAAGGGAAGACACACAAATTACTGCAGCTAGAAAGTGGCTTGTTAATAAAATAGTGCCTAAACATACTTTTATACTGGCCAGGAAGGATCAACTGCACACAGAAACTCTGACAAAAGTTTCTAAGTTTCATTTCTTAGGAAATATGGAAATATGAATTATAAAGAAGGTAACGGTAACTTTTCAGCTTGCCTCCTGCTAGCTTAACGGTATTTTCTTTTCAGAAACAATTACGATGTAATCTTAAGACAGCCTGGATGCATACTTTGTGACATACTCAGAATCAAATTCTTACAGAAATTTTAAAAAGCATATCAAAATCCACTGTATTTTGAGAATGAAAACACATACATGGATAAAACTATAAAAATAATCTTTGAAGGATTATACAAATTTACTGAAACTGTTAGTATAAAAGAAGATGTTTTTAAACTTCTTCTCATTTTTTTAAAATACTATTTATAGTATGTTTGAGCTTCCCTGCTCAGCATTTCAATACACGTAACTTTTCTCTTACAACAGCCAATTTTGTATACAACAGCCAGTTTGGTCAACAGCAGAAAAATCAATAGCTGCTGCAGGAGGTGGAACATCTATCATTTCCAGTTTTCCTTAGAATACTACAAGTTTAATTTCAGGCCTTATGGTAACAAAAAAAAAAAAAAAAAAAAGGCAAAAAAAAAAAAAAAAAAAAAAAAAAGGCAGCAAACAGACAGGGTTCATTTTTAAAGAATCAAAAATGCACGAGTTTAAGGACAGATACTTTCCTGCATCACAAAGACCAGCATAAACCATAGTAATAACTATGAACAAGACTATCTGTTACTCCCAGACAGAATTAAGTAGTGATTTTGATTTTGTATCCCCAGAAATTTATCTTATGCCTAACATTGTTTTCAAGCATGTTTAACATTCGCAGATTCCTTACAAAAAATAAAATTGACAGACACCGTCACAAGTTGGAGATGATTAGATATTGTTGCTATTCTAAGTAGGTGATTTGTCATAGAACAAGACATCAGCAAAAGCTGTATCAAAAATCAAGAACGTAGCTAAAAGTTTAAAATACTGATCATTATTGAGTTACTTCATTTTTGGAACTTAAGTTCTTCTGAATCTCACTTGTGCGTTTTGCTAGTACCTGCTTTTGTGAAGAACAGCTTTGAAGGTCACAGTTCCCACCAGTCAGAAATATGAGCCCCAGCTAACCATGTTCTGGGCAACCATACATAAATACTGCATTGAGTTTAGATTTGTAGTGGAAAAAGATGGTTAATTGAATCATAATGTTCAAACCTATATTAAAGGAACATCAAGGTCATTTCGTAACAGAAAAAAGTATTTTCTCAGTCTAAGTTAAACATGCTGAATGGTATATATTAAACCACTACAGCTAAAGCAAATTATATTATTTTGTTGACATAGAATTGAAATGCTATCTATTGACAGCTGTCATTCAAATTCCCCTTCTCCGTGTATCCATATGGCAGTTCTTAACCTATAAATTTCTTGTTTGAAGTCACTGTAACATGTGGTACAAAAACACTTCTCTCAAACTTAGAGATACCAAATATTTCGTATTAGGAAATACCACCACAAAAGCCTTTTCCGTAAAAGAATTTTTTTTTGTTTTTTAAACCAAAAGGCGTCATTTTCAAACACAGTGTCAGAACCTATTTTAAACTGTTTAGTCCCTAAGGAAAGTGTTATGTCCTACTGTTTTAGGATATTAGTGCCAACAAACTTCACCTCTGCCCCCCTCTTCCTGCCCCC
>VXAL01005719.1:97678-131183 GCA_013399475.1 Chauna torquata
CCGGCACCCTGGGGTGCGGCGTGCCTCGGGGTGGCGGGCGCTGAGCCCCCCGGAGCCGCCGGCGACGGGCCGGGCCCAGCGGCTTCGCCAGCCTCCCCGCACGGCCTGTTCGGGCCCCGGGCACCGCCTGTGTCACCGGCAGGGACCGGCAAGGCCTGGAGGCCGCGGCGGCCTCCCCACCGTGGAGCCCCAAACGCCTGGGGCCCCTCGTGCCTGGACACAAGAGCACAGGATGCTGCCCCAGCAGCAGTGCTGATATTTCTGGCCCTGCTCTTTCTCGTTACATTTCCCAGACAAAAGAGCACGCTCCCTACAATGAAAACGGAGCTTTGGTGTATCATCTTGCATGTTTTGGAACATGTTTCTTAGTTTTACTGTCTAAAATGCATTCAGGTTCTTGGTTCACTAAGGTAAACAAATGTCTAACATACTGAGCTTTTAGGAGCTGTGTTTTGGTTTTATACCAATTCTAGCCTTGTTTTCTATAGTTGAACAAGGAAGACCAGCAAAACCCCTGTTCTCTGAAAGCTGAGTCATATTTTTAATGCATTAACTGTAAAAGGCAAGTAAATAAGCGTACTTATGTCCTGGAATATGACGCTGTGTTCATGGTTAAAGAAGCTAGATTGCTGTAAAAGAAGAGTCAAATACTGTTGTGTTCAGTGCCAAAACCTCAAATGACCTAGAGTTTCCAGAAACGCGTGGTGCAAAAGCACAGTGTTACAGAGAGATCTGTAATACTGTGAAGGACTGAAAAGTTTTTGGTTCTGGGGAAGAAAAGTCTGCATTCTTACTATCATTCTATCTAATTATTTTTATATTGAAATCCGTTGCCGTTTTGAAAAAAAAAAGTAGCTTATCTAAAGTTTTAGCATCAATTTTACTGAAAAACTGGAAAAATACTTAGAAGTGTTAAACAGAAAGTTGTGAAATTCCTACAGTAGGAGATACTAATTTTGACTAATTTTTTGTGAGTTGCTCCGGGAGAAGCCAGCCTTGTTCTCTGTTTTGACAGCAGCTTGACAGGATGAGATACAAAAATTCTACGCAAGCAAGTAAATTCATCATTTCCTGTCTCAAATAAAGGAAGACAGAAGAATAATAGTTCTAATGAAAAGTTAAACTTTCAACAAATGTTTCCTGCAGTTATCAAATCAACAGAACATCAATTTCCAATGAGAACAAACAAGCAACACCCTTGTATTTTATAATCCTAATTAAACATTAGACCTGGAGCCACTATTTCATAGTCTTTGTATTAGGGCAAAGGTTGCAAAACACTTTCTGTTGTAAATCATCCTGTTAAAATGGTCCACTCAAATATGTAATTTTCTACACTTTCTTCCCGTCAAATATTTCCGAATTACGGGGAAATGAAAAAGTATGCTATTTTTCTCTTTCAAAACAACAGTAGCTATGCAGAAGAAGAGGAAAAGTGAAAAATTGTTCCGGGCAGCATAGTACAGAGACAGTAGGGACAGTGGTTTACAAATTGGGTGGTTTTACAGATAGGAATATTTAAAAGGAATCTTTCCATCATTAGTGAATGTGGTCAAAGTCAGATGCAGTAAGACAGACAGCAGGAGTAATCTGTAACAATGATTAATTGAACATGGCCCATAAGGAGAGGTGACATATTGTGTTAAACGTAGGTGGGAAGATACACTGAATCTTTACGCTTACTAATTTTTCTTTGAGTGTTTTGAGAGAAGGAGTCGATGAACTCTGTTCCCCAAAGTTTTTGTGATTTTTTCAACTGTATCAGTTACCAGCCTAATAATGCATGTTCTTTCTCACATCGAACCTTCATTCACTTGTGGTTAGAGAGGGTAACAGTATCTGCATCTCAGGAAACCCAAGGATTTGTATTCCTTTCTTTCCAAATCTTTTTCTAGTGGCCTGAATCATGGTAGGCTATAGGAGGCCTTCACACCCAGATTTACTTCAGCTAATCTAAACTTGTACCTTTTGTGATGCCTCAGCTAAGAGAAATCTGTCTTTTCCTGGAAGCAGAGGAAGATTAAAGCTGTTCAAAGGCATCAGCTGGTGAAGAGTGGTTTGGTGAGGCCAGTTGCTCTTGAGGGTCTGAATGTAAACTGAGGCAAGCTGTTTGAGTCTGTCTACTCTCCATCAGTTGTCAGATAATCAGAGCTCATCTGAAGACCTTTGGGGTAGATCCAGCTTTCAGGGTTTTTGCATCTGCTGTCTTCCTTCACTGTCAGAGATGGAAACAGCAGTTTGGGCAGCACACGAACCCTTCACACGGCTCACTTCTCTGAACTCCTGCTCTTCTTGCTACCTCTCCTGTGGGTGATAGGGAAAGGACAGGGTAGCACAGGGCAGCTGGAGCTTGGAGCTGCCACTTTATTAACTGAATCCATAAAAGGAAGGTGCCAAAATCAGGAGCTGGCTTTGGCAGCTGCAGAGACAGGACTGTCTTGTGCTAGATCACAAGGACTGATGGGTTTGAGCATGTGCGCAAGTGAACGTGCTGCTAATTGCTAGCACAGTCCCTGGAAAGGTTTTGGCCCAGGCCAATTAGCACCGTCCCAAACAATGTCTGAGCACAGTCTGGGAACCAGCGTGAGCCTGGGACTGTTCCTAATAAGCAGTGTGGATGAGGCCATTCTGGGTTTTGGATTGTGTTTTTGGAGCTGGGGAGAAGATGAGAAAGAGTTTAGTTCCACGGTTGTGAGCTATGCCACGTAAGCTCAGCTGCATCAGGGGTACAAAAGGGTCCTTGGACTGTTTATTTACTAATATATATGTAACCATAGCATTTGTTGCTGAAGTATTATCGTATAGTAGTCACAAACATGAGAGACTATTTCTAGACAAATAACCATCGCTCTCCAGAGACAGCATGTGTGGCAATTCCAAGCACACAGTTTACCGTGAAATTAATATGCACCAACAGTCCCTTGCAGTCTGGTGCCTGAGAAAGGGCGAGAGATACGAGTTTTTTCTCTTTCCCAATTTTAATAGGCTTAGAAAGAGACCTCTAAGATACTCCTGTAAAGTTTTAAGTTAGGTGTATACTGTTTTATCTGATTAACTAATTTATCTGATTAACTTTGTGTAAATGTATTCATATATATAATATAAGACCTTCTTAGTCATTATGTCCTAGTTTAAACTAACCAATTCGTGTGCATATACAGAGTCTTAGAAAATAAAGTGGTAAATGCTGTATTCCCCCAATTAATACAAATAATAAGTCATTTTTTGAGGTGACCGCAAAAGAATCATTCGAAGCCCATACTTTCGTGAGGGCTTAAACTTTTCATTCATAATTCTGGCTGCAAGCTGGTCTTCTGTCACTGATATACTGTGAAACACTGTCCCTCAAGACTGAAACAGTTTATGTGCCAGCACTTATTGTGCTGTACAGTATGCTCATAGTTTCTATTGTCTCACTCTATGAGAAAGCTTATTAGCTTAACTGTACAGGGTTAGAGTCATATTTTCTCTTCACATATGTGAGCAGCAAACATTGTGAGAATCTGAGAGGAAAATCTAACCTTTTGCTTTTTTTCTGTAAGAATAAGGTTTTACAGCTTTACTCTATGCCCATGGAAATTAATTCAGATAGAAATAATTTCATAGTCTCAAATAAACTACAGTTAGCTGTGAGAAATCTAGAGATATTCCTTAACGTGTTGTTGTTTTGAATTGTTGCATTTCATTCTGGGTGGCTTGGAGGAGCTATACAGGAAACAATAGCATCATTCTCAAAGGTCTTGACAGACTTAGGTGGCAAAGAAGTGGTAGAAAAGGGGTACAACACACCAGCAAACTGATTATACTGGTACAGCTACATGTATTCTCAGTTCCATGTTGTGTGTTGGTTGTATTGCTTTTACGTACAGAAACAATCATTTCAGTGTTGGATAGTTCTCAGATTCTGACCCTTCATATATCTAAGCATAGCAGTAACTTAACATGCACTAAGATATTCACATTAACTTTTACAGAGCTGGAACTTAGTTTTTAAAATACTGATTTTTAGTTTGAAAAGCGTATTTTGGCTTTGTGAGAGCTCACTCTTAAGTAGCAACTCTGTTGGCTCCATTCTACCCACAATAATTTATTTTACTGATGAAATATCAGCTGCAGTTACGCTTACAGAGTTTTTTTTGAGTATTTGCAGTGGGACAAAGACTATTTCTCTTATATAGTCATTTGCAAACCTTACCATGCTTTCGGTGCCAGGATAAATTTAATGGGAGATTTTGTCCCAAATGTCAATTGCTGCATTAAAAGATGAGTGAGTGTAAGAACATGATGTTGGGGGATTTTAGTATTTATTTACATTCTCTATATGGCAGCCAGGTTGGTAAGGAAGATGACAATATTCTCAAAGTCTGTTTGATTGCAAATGAAATTTAAAGTGCAGTTGGAGCTGTCTGGATTTAATTTTTCCCCCCCTCTCATATGGGGGAATAAAACATCTCAGCTCGTACAGGAGAAAAAAATTAAAACCAGGCAACGCCAGCTCCATTGTAAGCTTCACATGCAATCAAACAGTCTCGCAGGGAAACTCCCCTTCCTGACTGCACTGCTGCCACTTGTGAACTACAATTAAAAAAAAAAAAAAATCACTTTTTATACTCCCTGCTTTCAAGCTAGACATTGACATGTGAACCAAAATCTTCTTTTTAACTATTGCCCGGGAGGCCACCAAAGAATCCCAGCTGACCCCCTGCCATCAGAGTGAGTGATGGTACGCTGCTGGTGTTGCAGCTCGCTTCCCTCGGGCTGCCACCCTGAGAGATCCCACCATCCACCCTCGGTGTGAGTGACATTAGCCCACTGGGCTTTGAAAACACTTTTCAGGTCGGTCATCGCAGAGAGATAGCTTCCTTCACACACACAGCATCAGGGTGAGTGACGTCAGGCTGCTGGGGTTTAAAATACAGACCCTCAGGCTTGCTAAGCTGACACTGCTGAGAAAACTGCTTTTATTGTTTTACATCAGCAGGGACCTCTTTGTCTTTTTTTGTATTGTTTACTTAGAAGCCAGCCTCCCCCTTCCCCGTCTCCCACCCCAGACAATTATTAACATCTGTAGAGTAATTTCTACTCTTTACTCTTTTTTTTTTTTTTTACAGTGGAGGTGAAGCAGATTTTAGTCTTTGAATTTTTATAGCCATCTGCTTTCTCATATGATTTTTGAAAGATCCTGGGTGTGCCTGAGTATTTGTTAGTGGGAGTGTCTTAGCATAATAAAAGGAGAGCGAGTCTTAGAGATTCTAGTCCTTTTAGCCATCCTTGATCGATAATGCTAATATTAATCATTCTTCCATCAGAGCTTTTCTTGAGGCTCATGGACTTCAGGAAATATTTCTGTCTAGTCTTGACAGAGTATAAGTCTGGCTGGTACTTTGTCTTTCAATTCATGCTGCAAAAATTAAAAGGCTCCTCTCTAGCTAACCATCATAGGAATCTATACCTGATGTTTCTGATAGTATATTATCAGTGCTAAATTCAGGTGATGAGATTTTAGAGGCCTTGCGAAATAATACATAGGATATAGGATAAAAAACCCTAAACTGGTTAATGTGAAAGAAAAAGATTTAAAACTGTGATTATATAATACTGCAGAATACACTATATCATAGAATAATATATAGTATTGGATCTGCCGTTTTTCTGAACTCTATTTCCTTTTCATTCAAAATTAGGAAATGTTTCCAATGTATTACTGAGAAAAAGTGATTTAAAAAATATTTATATTTTAAAGTTTCTAATTCTTTATGAAAACAGCAACCAGGTAAGCTAAAATAAATAAATGCATTTGAGACTATAGAAAAATAAAATCTGAGAAAGATTACAAGGTTAATTGTTAATTTTTTTAAAGGTATAGAATAGACTTATATTGAAACTAACCGTTTTTGTCTGTTTATGATTTTCTTTTTCCTTTCTTTTTTCTTTTTGCGATTTGAAGCTCAGTCTTTCAGTGATCTGATCCTCACTTGGATGCATAAACTCATTTTGGAATCAGATTTCACAAGAGGTACGGTACCACCATCACTCTGTAAGAGAAATTTGAGTATTTTTTAAATAGTTTAAGTATTCTCTTTCTGGCTTACCTATTTTCTGAATGGCATCAGCTAAAGACACTAAATGGCACCAGTTTCGTTGAAGGAAGAGGCTTTTTAGTGTTTTAGGGAGATTAAAAGTGAATTATTAAAATATGTACTAAAAATGCATTTTGATGAAGCAACTAGGCTGTCCAGTAAGAAATATGTGAAAAGAATCTGCTTTAGCCTTATGAGAACTGAAATATAGAACTTAAATACAGAAACAGTGCAGTACTAGATCAGACTGAGGTCCTTTCAGGTTATCATGCAAGTAGCCTCTACTAGCCGCCACTACCAGGTGCTCATAAGGACAATGCAGGAAAGGATGACATCGAGTCTTCCACGCTGAAGTTCTCATTCTAAATATGATCCTTAAATATTAAGGTTTTTTTTCAACTTATAAATGTTCTTTTAAAGATGCAGTTTTTATGAGCTTGATGATACTCTGTGGTAGGATACACCACAAGATGGTTATGGGTTGTGTGGCATTTTAAAAATTATTTTCCTAAGTTTTTCATTAACTCCACATCACTTGCATATAAACAGGAATTTCAAGGCCAGCCACTTTTTTACACCCCTTATGAAGTGAAGCAGGATCTGGATCTTGGACTTCTGCAGTTCAGAACTACTGAAAAGAGAGAATCTAACTGCTGTGCTGTAAAATTGGCAAGAGTTTTTTTCTTTCTCCTGTTGTGACAATTCATGTGCTATTTGCCCTTGTGCTCCTGTTTTCTTGACCAGACTGAAGAAAACCCTATTTCTCGCTGTCTTTGCAGGCATTGGTGTGCTGCCCAGAGGTCACTGGTGAGCAGGCTGTCATGCTGCCAATATATCCCAACAGCTTGCATGGCTAGCTTCTTCTGGGAAAGGACAGTGATCAGCTTTGTGAAGTTTTGGGATTCCCCTCCCATGGAAATCCCCAAGTCTACATCTGCTCGGAAGACTGACCATAGTATACCTTACTTGAGGATTGATTCTTCTGCCACAGACCTGGTGTTGCAAACTCCATCTGTTCAGAAATGTGAAGCTGGGCCCAGAGTGTCATGAGTTTGCTTAATTTTTTTTTTTTTTTTTTAATAATAAAAATATGGGTTACATCCAGATTTTTGTGCCTTTTTGGTTTACTCAGTTTGCTTATTCAAATTATCCTGCAGAACCATGAACATTATTTTAGGTCTTTGCTATGAAATGAAAATTAAGTTCTCTCTTAAGTGCACAGCTTGACAGTCTAAGATTCACGAGAGTTGCCAAAAAGTCTGTAATATCTGTGACTGTCCATATAGAAATGAAGGATGGATGTCCCTATAGTGACTGGAATCTGAAATCAAGAGATGTACAAAGGAAGGCATTATCCCAATTGGGTTATGCTTGCTTTGGCTCTGAGTGCTTTGGATAAGGAATTACAAGTTCTGTATCTGTCTGCCTTAAGCACTGACATGCTGGATCTGGAAAAGGTCACACGTGCATTTCTGCACCTTCTGTATTTGGATGGAAGTGATCAAAATCTTACACTATCATGCAGCCTACTGTATTGTACTTTGATTGTGACCATCACTGTATTAACTGTATGGGGAATGTGGTTTTGGTGACACAATGAGTTTCTACAAAAAGGATTGTGGTGCCAGGAAAATAATATGATTTTTGTAAAGCAGCTGTTGGAATTCTTAAGGATTAATGATTCTGTTTCCATGGAAGTAAACTACGAAAATATGTATTGGCAGAATATTTTCTAAATAGAATATTTAGAAAATTTTCCACTAAAAAAAAAAAAAAAAATCTGGCTCATTTGTAAGAGGATATGTTGAAGAATGTCCTGGTTTTACTCACTACACTGGTGAAAGACCACTATGTGCTCCTCAGAATAACCTCCGGACAGATTATGTGCTGTAGGAACACATTTTTTAATATACACGCTTGGCAGTGGCAGCTTTAACTTGCCTGCCACACCTTTACCAACATATGTTGTTATTTTTATGAATTAAGACACCTGATTGCTTGTTCATAATTAATTTTCTCTTTTTTCTCTAAATGGCTTTCTGTAAATTCTTTTTTCTGCTGGTTGAATCGCAATGACACCTGTGATGCACATTATTTTTCCTTCTTGCTAAGATAATGTAGCCTGTGTAAAACTAATCACAAAGATGTTCAGAAACAGGTCATTTGCTTACCTATACACTGTTATACTAAAGGCCTGAGCTCTACTTTGTCTTTAGTAGTTTACACAGTTGATTATGGGATTATCATTCTGGTAGTCATGCAATTTCTATTGGACACCATAATTTGTCTTGATGATTGAAAAAAAGTGCTATAAATTAGTTATTTCACTCCATTTCTTTTTTCTTTTTAAGTGATACTGCTTAATCTAACAATAACAGTAGGACTACAAATGCCACCAGGTTTCTTCTTAAAAGAAATAGTTATGTTCTTAATTTTGGAGAGTATAGCTTGACATTTATCAAATCAATCTTCAGAGTCTTAACATGAAATGAGAAGTTGTAGGCCTGTTTCAGCATCTGGGGAGAACAGGATGGTTCTGTCCTGTGCCACTAAAAGGCTTAGCATATTAATAGGGTCCTATCAGCCATTCAGCTGCAGGACACTGTCATACGAAGGAACAGATTACTTACATCCAACAGGAAGCAGTGGCAAAGCAAAAGTGACATTAATTCCCTGTCAAATGAGACAGAACTATTATTTTGAGATAAATTAAATCATTTAAAGTAAAAAGAAATCCCTAAACATATAATTAAATAGTTCTTTTAATTCGGGGTCACTTTTTATTTCATTTTCTGTGACATTTTCTTCACAAAATTATTGTCTTGGTTTTGTATCAGATTTAGTTTTCACCAAAGGCAGTTGCACTGCAACACAACAACAACAACAACAACAACAACACAGAACTAATTTACATTTCATCTGAAACAGAAACTGTTAGACACAAATAGGTCTTTTCCACCCAGTTCAGTATTCCTGGTGAGTTTAATTTTAGCTAATACAAACAAATAGTAAAGTTATTTGAATATATGCCTTTTGATGCAGATACTAACATGTCAGGATTGAATAGGGGAGGACCTGACTCATCCATGTGTTGTTGTATATGAAAGGCTGTATGATCATTACTTTTTCTCTTCATGCTCTTCAGTGAAACAGTTAAGCATTTGCTAGATTAATTGGCTTGTGAAATTACCTCATCCTGGCCCTCTCCTCATTCTATCTATATATTTATTATTCTGCTTCTCCTTACCTCTCTTCACCCATTTGTTCTGATCTCTAAGCCTCTCAGCAATTGTCTTTCAAGTCATTTAAAAAAAAAAAAAATCATTTTGGAGAGATTAGCTCATTCTATGAAGAAAGCAAAAGCAGGTTTAAATAAGAGAGACTTTACCAAAGAGACTTGTAATTCCTGTTGTGTCCGTGTATTCTTCCTGTCAATTCCGAAAGCATCATAAAAAAAAAAAAACAAAAGCACCCTTAAGACTACTTTTCTTATATATTTTCCATTTTATACCCTTGAATTGCAGTGGAAAAACAGACAGAAAACTAATACTTAACTTGCAACTTAGTTTTAAGTTACAATTTATTCCCTTTCTGTAAACAACGGGCTAAATATTACTATGGATCTCATACTACTTTCTTTGTACTTTATTTTCCATGTAAGACTTCGGAGACCCTTCCTCTTTCTCATCTTCTATTTCCCTCATAAGAGGGAAAAGGGTAGTAATACTACAACAGGGTAGTAAATTCCTTGTACACATGTACATGTCAGTGGTCACAGAAATTGTGACTAAAATGACAGATACAATAAGTATTCTTCAGGGTCTTTTGTTATTTTGGATTTAGGTCACAAAGTGTATTTCCCAGGCTGTCATTCTGCGATGAGCCAGTCTGACAATGTAAATGTTTTAGCTTTTTCAGAGCCTCAGCTTTGTAACAGCATTGAATTAATAGTTTTCAGAACTTTTTCAGTGTTCCTAACAATCCACATTAAGCCATAAAGATTAATTTTTAAACAGTACTTTTCCTGCTTAAATCCTCTGCCCGTGTTTCCATATGGTTTCATTTTAATGCCCGTGAATCCATACTTCTGTTATTGCTTGCCCCCTTTTACTGGAATTCACTGGAGGAAAATGCTGTTAGGGTTTTCCTTTTTGCAGAAGGGAGTGGTTGTTCTGAAAAGAGAGTGCAAGATGAAATAAAGGGTACATTTATGAACAAAATGGATATAATGGTCAAGGTTTTCTATTGAATCTTTGTGGTCCAGAGAGGATCACTAGTATTCTGAATGAGAACCTTTCTCTCAGAAAAAAAAAAAAAAAAGAAAAGAAAAGAAATTAGCAACATTTTCTGGAAGCTTGAATTTCATCTTGTGCCCCATTCATCTGTCTAATTTTGATAAATTTTAGAAATGGACAATATATCTATCCACAAAGATTATTTTTGTTAAGCTATGTGACAACTGTATAAGTAGCATCTGACAGGTTCAGACAGTTTTGAGAACTTTCATCTTTAGGTACTAGATATACCATTAATTTGTATTACCTCATTAGAAATGAATATTCAAAACCAGACGCATCTTGGGCACATTTTAACCTAGAAGACTTTGTAAGGTCTCCTCAGATGTGTTTCAAACCCAACTCTATTTTGCACTTTCACATAATGTAAGTCCTTCATGCATTCAGTGGAGATATTTATGGCCCTAAAGAAATTTAGGGCCATGCTAAAATGTGTTGCTGAATTAAGCCATCCAATTCCAGTAATCTGAAATGTAAAACAAGACTAAGATCCTCAAATAACAAGGAAAGAACTGCAAAAAAGTGCAACTTTCAAAAGATGAAGAAAAAGGTTTTTAAAAAAAGCTTGTCACAATTTTCTGCTTGGATTAAAAAATTTTGCAGTGACTTGAAATACCCTCTTTATTCACAAACTTGAAAATTGCACTTCAGAAGGACAACAAGAATCATGAAGTATAGTAAACACAGAGAAGGAATTTTCCCTTTCCTTAGTTTTCTGTCTTTAAGAACACAGACAACAGTGTTGAAACTTGTTCTTATGTGTTTCTGACTTTCAATTTCTAGAGATATTTCTTGAAAACATCCAAGTTGCAAAGTCTGTACACAGCGTTCACAATTCCTGTAACTAATAGTGATCACTGTTTGATTTGTTAGCAGGGAAAATTATATATTCGGAAAACAAACAAACAAACAAACAGAATTTTCAACATTGATATTCAACTTTGTTTAATTGCTAATTATTTACTACAAAATAAAAGGGAATTTTGGGAATTCTTATGTAAATCAGTTTGAGCTTTGCCTTGAATAGTTATCTTTATGACGCTCTCTGTCACCACAACCTTCAGTCTTAAGGGTCTCTCAAATAAGGAAAAGCCCATAGTTTCTTTCCTGTAGTTCTTTCCTAATTCCTCTAGTGGAAGCTATCCCTGCCTGTGGCAGGGTGGTTGGAACTAGATGATCTCAAGATCCCTTCCAACTCAAACCATTCCATGATTCTATGATTTATTATCGTTTGACTGTTGCCTTATCACTTTAAAAGTTTTCTGTCGCAACTCCAATTTCTGTATTCAGGTTTTGACTTTCTTGAATGTTTAAAGGGTTTTGCATTGATAGCTTCTTATCATGAAGAATTGGAAGAAGAAAATAAATTGCAATAGAAAATTGTTGCATGCAGGTTATTCAGGTTATTGCGCTTGTAAGTCACATTTCTAGAGGTGTTATGGTCTTTTTAACCATATGTAGGAACTGAAAGGGATCTTCCAGCTTGTCCAATCTCCTCCTATTTCAGGAATCTACATCATGTAATCTTTTTAATAAATTGATGAAATTCAGTCTTAAGATTTTCTGCACTATTTTTGCCCCAGTGCTCCTTGTGGAAGACTGTTGAAGAACTTCATTGCTCTTTCTATCCTGTCTTGGGATTGTGTTTGACCTGTAGGATGTCCAGATCACAAAATTGTCTTGTATCACTGTTAGTAGTCCTTCAGTCTGGAGTCTCACTCTTTTTTTCTTTTGTAACTTTACCAATCCAGTTCTTTGTGGGTGGTATCTGTGGCTTCATCTGTATTGGTCTTGTATCCTAACTTTTGTTAATAACATAAGTATGCATAGACTGCTGTCACATCTTAACAAATAATTTAAGCATGATATTTGAGGAGCACTCTGGTCTGTTACTTCTTTTCTCAGGACTAATTGTGATCATCTCCATTTTCCTCTTTTTGGCCTTTTTTTTTTACCTGCCTTACCATTCTTCCAGTAATCCTCACATTCTTCCAGCACAACTTATAATTTCCTTTATAGTGTCATAACACATTTTTTTCTGATGCATATGTGTATTATCGTTATTGCATTTCCTTTGTCTGAAAATACATTATCTGATCAAAGAATGTCAGTATCTGACCACATAATGTGAGTATGATAAAATTTATGTCTAGCATTTTACCCATTTCTTCTTGGCTTCCTTTTTAATTAATTAATTAATTAATTAATTGGTGCCTTCTGCTATGAAGGTTTGCACACTGTTAGGGTCATTCTAGCAAGCCCATAATTACCTGTATCTATTTCAAGCCCTTCTCAAAAATAAATGCAACAATATGTATTCTCTAATCAAAGAGTGTCATTATAGATATTGATCTTATCTCTACAGCAGCCTCACGGAACCTAAAGCTTTTTCCGCCAGATCTTTAAGAAACAAGAATTACAAGCTATACGTTTCCCAGAGCATCATTTGCTTCTGCCACTTGCTATGACAACCAGCTGAAGTATGTTAAGACAGAAACTAAACTTTGCTTACTAATGGAGAAAGACTATGTTGGGATGTCTGCAAGTGTGTAAATCATAGAATCATAGAATATTCCGAGTTGGAAAGGATATCAGTGAAAGTTTAAGTACTTTCATATAAAAATAAGCTTCAAACTCAGACTTCCTAGGGAATGTTTTTATTGGAAGTTGATTCTAGCCTAGTGCAATATTATTCTTGTTTTTGTATTATTCATTCCCTTTCTGACAAGTCACCAAGTCCTGTTTTTTTTTTTTTTTTTTCTGGCATAGGTCATCCTCCTTTTTTTATAGCAAAAGTATGTGGAAAGGAGCCATCAGAAAGAAATAACAAAAGGTCCTTTGTATTTCCATATCATTCTACCTAAATATTTGGAGGAAGGTTGTATTTCTTTGTAGTATCCTGGGCCCTGATTTCCCTATCACCAGTTTCTGATGATAGAATTACGGTTAAAATACAATTACAATGTAGCATGTCAAAAGATGTGTTGGAGGCCTCTTGCAGAAGTGTCTCATGATGACTGAAAATGTAGTCTATTTTCAGCAAAATATGTGAAGAAAATATATTTCTATTTATTTTCAGTGATTTTTATATGAGAGGGCTTTTTTTGTAAAATAAAATGCGAAGACCTAAAAGGTTAATGACTCCTACTTGCTAACAGGTAAGACCCCATAGTTTTG
Organism: Chauna torquata; assembly: GCA_013399475.1. Lineage (NCBI taxonomy): Eukaryota > Metazoa > Chordata > Aves > Anseriformes > Anhimidae > Chauna > Chauna torquata. Next base: position 111,231 of record VXAL01005719.1, read on the forward strand.
TGGATTTTGATTGTAAAATACTACAGAAAAGAAACCTGTTATTTTGCAAGATGGTTGTAGTCATTTTTCAAAGCTCCCTTCTTTTTCATCTTATTTTTATTGAGAACAAAATTAACAGGTTTTGAAAATATGGCATGTTCTTTAATTTAAAGAGCATAACTTTTGGGGATGAATGTGACTTCCCTGGTAAAGGACTTCTTGACTGCATCTTTTAAGGGTGTACAAGCAGTCTAGGTTCCTTGATGGATGCAGAGATGATGTCAAAAAAGGTAGCTGTCCCACAAATCGTCACGTCAACAGAAAAATAGAACAGTCTTTTCTTTCACCCTGTACGGGCCAAGTAAGTGAGATCAAGACTTTATTTTCAGATGATATAATTTTGTGACAGATGTCTTTATTTGCAATTAGGTCTACTAAAACAATTAATGAATCTCAGTGAATCATGGTGCTAAAATTAGCCTGAAAAATGCAACGGTCACTATTTTGTAGGAGTTTCCCCTTGCCTTTCTCACTGCTTACCTTCCTGTTACTACAGCCCGAATGTCATTTTTAGCAAGGCTGGTTGCCCATGTCCTTTGCAGTGAAAATCTAAGCTAAGATCATCAATGTGCTGGCAGCTAATACCTTCAAGTGGTTCTGCCCAAGACAGGAAGTTCTTCCACCAGAGAAATTTAGAGAACAACTCATCTTATTGCAGAAAAAAATACGGGGTCTTCCTAAGAACACCAAACTGCACATGCACAAAGCTGTTGTGAGTGGAGGAGTAATACTGCACAGTGGCTCACTGGGCTTTGGGTAACCTGGGTGCTCAAAATTGGCTGCAGATTTCTCCAGCTAGGATTCCAGTGAAGGTTCAGTAGCTGTGTTTTCACTTCTTTCTCTTTTGCTTTTTTTTTTTTTTTTTCCCCCTCCAGTTAGTCAGCTAGTACCTGCTAGCTGTGTCTGTGAAATCCTAATGGAGACAAGGCAATTCTCTTGCGGCTCCGAATTATGAAGGTAATAGCATAGACTCTGCTTAGGTACTTCTGGAAAACTAGCTTTCTCTCCGCTGGGATGTTACAAGATGGTATCTTTTAATTACCTGCTGTAAAATCAACTTTCTGGAATAAAAACATAGCCACATAGGCTTTCTTTATGTATTTTAACTCCTATTGCTTGCTAGGATTAGTAGTTCATCTGGCTATTTTAATATGATTTATTGTCATGAATTCTTCATTTTTTCATTCTTTTACTGATATATTTAGGTATTTTTCTTAACCTTGTAAAAATCACTGTGATCCTTTCTAAAGCAGAGCTTCTTGATGTATTTATGTTTAGTAGGTCAGATAAATTGTTCTCATGCAGACAGATCAGTGGCACACAAGAAAGGAAATGTGAATAATCTGCCCACATCCCATAGTTTAGATAGCATCTCAGACTGAGCTATGCACCTGGTGTGTTCCTAGTGATATCAGGAACCCGCGAGGTGTGTCCAATAGTGCTTCATTCCTTCTCATTCCTTGCTTGAGTCCTCCTAGCTATGTTTGTGCATACAGCAGCTCTTTAATTTCAGCATGAAAGGCATTATTCCAAACAATTATTTACTAAGAGTGTCTCCACTCTCGAAGTAACATGTTGATTCCATATACCGTTGAGATTGTGTTGTGTAGTTCATTACTCAGAGTATCAAGACAGAATTGCCTAATAAGAGAAGCATAAGACAGGATGATTTGCATAGCTCGGTTGAACTTCACAGTTTGCATTTCTGAACAGGAGAAAACGCCAAGACTCCATAAGGCAACTACTTATTCCAAATCTGGCATTCCTCCTATTCGGAAACACAGCTTGTGAAGTTCACTCAAGTTATTCAAATCAACCAGCTTTTTTTCCTGAGTACTTTAATAACAAGAGTGTTTTCTGTTATTAGAATACTACTTGTACACTATTTGCATCTTAAAATATTAATTGAGTATATTCGCTTACCTGCTATCTCTTTTTCTTGATTCTCCAAGAAAAATCCCGGCAGTGCTGTTAAAGGAGTAAGGAACATAGACAGGTTGATACATGTGTGCCTTCGCTGGAGAATGAAGATGAATATCATGCACAACTCATCTGTGGCTTTGTCTTATGTCATTCCATCACTTGCAAGTTATACAAGTAACTCCTAGACCATGTAAGTGAGAGCTTTCACACATACAGCGTATAAATCTGACTTGGTGAATGAAACGGACTAAGGACTCTTCTGATCCCAAAGCTGACAGGAATGGCAAGGCTTCTGTCTGTATGTTTAGCTTGTTTGCCCATCTCACTGCATGAGCTGTATTTGAACTGCTTGCTGGGGACGACCCTTGGCCTGTGAGAATCTCTGGAATATGACTGTGAATTGTGGGAGAGCAGTAGCTGGCCTGAGCCAAAACTGTGCCAGGAACCTTGCTAACAGTTCCGTGCTACACTTGCTCGCCCATGCTCTGGCCCTGTTTAGCTTATTGGTACAGCGTTATCAGAAGATTTCATTGGAGCCTCACCTGCCTCAGAATACCACGCAGGGTCCGTTCCTGCTCAGTAACCTTAGCCCCAGCATAGTTCTTCATACTGAGCGCAGCAGCTCAGGGCTACTCACCTTCACAGGCGGTGCGGAAGGGCAAAAAATGCCACCTCCTTCCTCAGACTGGCTTTATTTATTGGCAGCGGTGCTCCTCCCTAACCTGGGAAGAGAGAGGAAAGACTGCACATAACAGTGAGACTGTCTAACCTCCCTCATGAAAATAAGCAACAGTTGGTTGAGCCACCGTCCTCCCTTGGAGGCTTTAAACAAAGATGTCACCTATGATTTGCAGTTTCTGTGAAACCCAAGGAAGCTTAAAGGATGCTGTGAACAGGATAGTGCAGCCAATTTGCCTGAGACAGACAGCGCATCAAGTGACTGTATGCGCAAGGAAATGACAGTTATTTGGTCTGAATATGCGAATAATATGTGCAAGCTTTTTTCCATGAGTTATTGAAAAATCGACCTTAAATATTTTGCTTTTCATTAGAGAAGATGAGGATTGCACAATGACAGGCATATTCAACTCTTCCTTTTCTGGGGATCAGATTTGTCAAAATATTATGGTTTTTTTTTTTTTTTTCTTTATTAACATAATCAGAACAAAGAGTGAGTACATAGGTTCTGGGCTTGATACATGCTGTTGACTATTTTACAAGACTATAATAAAAGCTTATTTGATATGTTCCTATATGATTTGCTACTGGAGTGAAAAACGTAGCTATTAAAACTTTATAAGCAGCTGTGGCTACTTGCTCCTGTGAAAAAGCAAATCCCAAATGTTAGCTTGGTTTCTGTGGTTCTTCAGAAAATAGTGTATTCAAGTCTGGTTTATACTTAATAAGTTTTACTGGCATGATTATGTTTGCTAGCAGTGCAATTTTTTTCGTCATCATAACTGTGCTTCACACTGCCCTAGTGCAGATATAAGTATGCTGGCACTCATGCTCAAGATACAGCTCTTGCTTCGTCAACCAGAAGTAGGATATACTTTTAAAATCATGTTTAAGCTAGAATTACCATTTCTAGATGAGGAGAATGATTGCCCAAGATTCTTAAGTGCAGACAAGGCTTCAGTTTCATAGACATAGAATAGTTCTGAATAAATAAAGCCCTCTCTGCTTGGCAGTCAGCCCTGCTGACTCTTAAGACTTTATTGTGTTTTTCAATATTTGTTTTTGTTTAGCTTCTTAAAATCCTCAAGTTCTTGCATAACATGAATGCATAGAAGCCTGTGCTTCATATTAGAACATCTTTCTAGCCTTTATATGTGGAGAAAAAGCTTGAAAATGTCTTAAAAGACCTGCTTTTAACACAACAAATACATCTCAAATTTGCAGCATTATAAAATTTTGTAAGTTTTGAATCAAGTTCCTTCTTTTTCAGACCTCCCCTTTCTAACACTATAGTTTTGATAATAATGACTTCCACAAATGTTATTTGCCTGATCTGATCTGAAGTGTGTTGGTTCTCATGAACTGAAGTGTTCAGGCGAAATCGTAAATAAGCTTTACTTTTTAATAGGATTGCATATATTATAAAGGTATGTTTTGGAAATTTAGGGGCTTTGTTCAAAATTGTGGCTATTTTGTTTTTGGAACCATATTACAGCAGGTACACATCTTTTTTAGATGTGCTTTATGAACTAAAACTTATAAGTTGAGCTCACTGCAGAATGCTGGTTAATAACATTTTGAAATGAATAGATTTGGAACAGATTTCACAAGCACAAAATATCCCATCTTTTGTTAAAATAAACAGTGCCCACGAGCCTCCTCAGATATTGTATCAAGAAGGAGCTTTCTGCCTGTATGTGACTGTACACATCTGTTAATTCAGAGATCTAAATGTGAAATCCAGCGCTCAGGGACACCAGGTGGATATTTGATACTCCCAGAGGAATCTGGTCTTCATAAACCATTGTATGGATTATTTACAGCCATGCATTTTTTCCCTGCTTGTGACAGAAAAAATATGGGTGAAATATTTGCATCAATAATTAATCCTAGTATAAATCAATACAAGTTACTAATAAATGAGAAACAGACACATGTCACTGCCAAAAATCAGCTGTTAATGTCTCTTCACTTACTGAAATGGCATGCTACATATCACAACTGTACTATTACTAACTACAAAATGCTTCATTAGGTGGAAGTCAGGAATACTCTCCGGTTCTACCATGAATGCTGCATTCATAGCAGACTGTAATTTGAGATTGGAATAAACGTGCATAGAACATGAGAAGCAAGGAGATACAACTCTCTGACTCTACATTTAATAACTGCATTCAGAAATACTTACATGATTTAGACACCTAAGGGCTCAATTTGCTTGTCCACACACAAGGATCTTGTGCCATTTAAAATTCATTAGGGTATCCCAGGCTTCCTCATAGGGCTGTCAAATACCACACAGGAGCTTTTGAAAAACTGTGTCCTTTGGGAACAGCACCTGGAGGCCAACCAGGATATCCTACAGTGCCTGAAGTGGCACCAGGTGAATGTGTACTGGCAACTGGACTTTAAACCTTCAAAGTCCAGGTTGAATTCAAGCCTAGGATCTGTTCTTGAAGGTGGTATATGTGCTACTTCTTCTAAAGAACAGGGTAAGACTCAGTCTTTTTTTCAGAGTGGATGTCCCTTTCTATTCAGCATGCTCACTCAACATACTGACTCTTTCCTTAATGAAACACACTCTTTCCATGCCCAAAGACAATGCAGGTGGTGTGGGAGAGACAACCCCCACCTCCCTTGGTCACACTACGGAGTCGGGCAAAAACCCATATGCTTAGCTACATCCCATAATGATACTCCGGTGGTGATCACCCTTCTGAAAAATGGCAGAGCTGGGTGTGATTTCTTCAAGCCAAAGGTTGTCAGGGAAGTGCTCTAATCAGTAGACTAGTGTGACCAATGGATGTTTTAAAGAAAATGGTGGACCCGTCCTTACTGGCCTGATCTTTTCAAGGTGTAGTACACACAATTCTGAATTTAATGCTCAAATCTTTCTTTATGTACCTGAGACCTGTACTTGAAACCGGCAGTAAATCAGTCCGAAATGGGACTTAAGTCTCCGAGAAATATAGGCACTGTTAAAAACTTTATCCCTCAGCAGTGATTAAACTCACTGTCCACACAGGGGTCTCACCTAGTAGCACAACATCAGTGCTTCCCAAAGTTTTCCTTAGCAACCCTACTTCCAGGGTCACAACCCCACTTTCATTTTCACTTCCAGGCTTGTGGGCCCCAAGTGGGGTCATGACCCTAACTTGGGAACTGCTCTATAACACATTGAAAAAATTAACATACCAGCCAGTAAATACATCAGCAAAACAAACCCATCCAGGCTACCCAAGACCCTGCACAGTCTGCTGTCCCTAGAGGCCTTACCTATTAAACATGGGTCAGATTTTCAAAAACATGTATCTACTTGCAAGCTCACACACTGCTTTGGATATGTGTTACCATTGTCTTGTAGTCTTCCTTTGTGCTATTTAGCTAAGTTGGGTGTTGACAAATATGTGCTAACACTTCTGAAAATATGACCCTCTTTTTCTTGCTCATTCATATGTTGGAGGTGCTGCTTAGATTTATTATTGCACATAATAGAGTTCACAGTTATTGTGTGTCAGAAACAAGATCTGGAGAGTCTGCTGTTCCCACAGCTGGAGCAACACATACACATCTGCTAAAAAGGCAGTGTAAATTGTATTGTCCTTAGCAATTAATCACTTACAGTGTGTTCTATCAACTCTCCTCCTGCTTAACTCCTACTGGTCTTTACCCTCTTCTTCCTTCTTCTTCCTCAGCTGTCTTCTGTTCTCCTTTTCTTCTGCATCTTCCATTTCATTTTTTAACCTTTTCTACCAGACTGCCATGTTTAGACATGGAGATGCTGCTACAAAAGTTCCTATTTCGCTTGCAGTACTTGCTACCATTACATCTCAAAGAGCTTTGCACAGGATATGAAATCACACGGGTTATGAAATCTTAATATCTTCATTTCACAATGGGGAGACCTAGCACACTGTTCTGGCAAGGGCTGTTACTCACGGTCACCAATAAGTCAGTGGCAGAGAAAAAGATGAAACTCTAGTTTATGTGTCCCATGGTGGACTCCAAGAAACATGGTTAGTTAATACAAGACATACCAGTAGATGGCACTTCAGAGTTCATAGCATAGCTTGTACATCTAAGGGGCTGATAAAAATGGGCTTTTTGTGTGTAGTTCTTCAAGTACAACTTTTAGCATTGTTTTAGCATTTAGAGATAAATAACTCTTTGGTCTAATGCTCTTTTCCTGGGATCTTTACTTTTTTTTAATTATTATTATTATTTTTTTAAATTTTCCTTGGTATGACACTTTTCTGTTTCTCCCAATTTTCCATGTGGGATATCTCATTCTTGGAAAAAAAAAAATAGGAAAAGAAATCTTATAAAGCAGAAACTACCTCTTTTTTTTTTTTTTTTTTTCCAGAAAAGAATTATCTAGATCCTAAGTGATTGAGTAATGAGGAGACCTGTGGTGGGCGGCAGTAAGATCTGCTCCCAAATGTTTATAAGGTCCTAAGTATGTATCTGAATGTGTGGCTCAAAAAATGTACTGCAATCACTCACCTGCATTTACAAACAAAATGGTAATAATACCGAGAACTGTGCATAGTGCTAAGCCACAGTATATATTTTTTTTAGTATAAGGTAAGCAGTTATTTACTAACTTGCAGCATATTTGTGAAATGCATCCAGATGAAGACACTATATATCCTGAAGTCTAGATGTTGTGCTACCTTTGCTATACACCAGCTGCAACTAAAAGCTTCAGATCCTGGCCAGTACTTTCTTCCAGATAGGAAATGAGGGCTTCTGCTGTGGGCCCTGGCTGGATTTCACCCCGTCAGCACATGTGGTGCTACTTGCAAGGTTGCTGACAGTGGCAAGTGCCTTTCAATTAAGGCTGAAGTTCCATCAGAGCCCATAAATGGAGACTGCCCGGGAGATTAATAAATGAATTGTCACAGCTTCCAGGCATGCTGGGTTGGGAAGTGCAACTCTCAAGTTTGCGGGCTGCTTAAATTTGGAGCTCCGTGCCTGTATCTTTATTGAGATAGACTGAGTCCCTTTTTCCTTTGCCATAAAATGAATGAAAATTAATTTCTCTGAAGTTCGAGTCCAAATGTGGAAATAATATTTGTATATCTTTTATGCCAAGCATTTTAGACTTTTTGCAGTTTTGGTGGAGTCACCATTTGAAACAAGGATTTGAATTGCTCTAACTAAACCATCTGTATGTGGGAAAAGATTATGGGAAACATCCCTGAAGGGCTCTTTTTAGTTGCTCCAGTGGGCATTATCCATTATTTTTCCAAGTGTCTAGCCTTGGGGTTTTTTTGCTTTCCTTGCTGTCTTGACCAATCTAACTTGTACTTGTTATTGTCTCTTTGAGAATTATTGTCAGTCCTAAAAAAGAATTGCAATCTGAACAATACAATAGTTTAAAGTTGCATTTTAACTACTACACTCTTTCATCTTATTTACTTGTTTTCATGTAAAAATACAGAGAGAAACTTTGGTACATTTGCTTGCCTTTTCTCCACTTTGCACTCTACTCCATACAGAATGAATATTCTAGCAAATAGGTACTGCACTCCTTGCACAGCAAAAAGTTTCACAAAAATCAATGGGAAAATAGCATTTATGAGAAATTTTAGGATCACTTAAGGATCATGTAAGGAAAAGACATATTAAAGAAGGAACACTCTATGTTCCTCCTGACGATTTCATCCAACAGCTGTGGTGATAACGTACCATGAATGTTTCTTCAGGGAATTGCTTCTTTTTAAACTGGACATTCCTTTCTGATTTTGGAGTCTGTAATACTTAAAATGAGTGGACTTATCTCTTCATAAGATCGTAGGATAATTCAGGTTGGAAGGGATGTCAGGAGATCATCTGTTGGACTGTCCTCATGGAGAAAAAGGCTTCCCTTACACCTCATTTGAACTTCTCTTGTTTCATCTTATGCACCTTGTCTCTTGTCCTGCCACCATGCAGAGCAGTGGAGATCCTGGCTCCATCTTTCCCATGACCTTCTTGTAGGTGGAAGGCTGCCCCCAAAGCCTTCCCCTCTCCAGGCCCGTCCCTCAGGCTTCCGTTTCAGGGCAGGTGCTCCAGCCTCTGAGCATCCTGGTGGTCCTGTGCTGGGCTCTTGTCATCAGTGCCACTTTCTTTTAAGTTGCTTAAGGATTTGCATAACTACCTATCTGGTTTATCTACATGTCTTGCCCTATTACCTCTTCTAGCAATGCTTCTAACTCAAAAATCAAACAGTAGCACATAGTAGTATCTTCTAAGAGTTTGTAACAATGGCCACCCATCAACATAATCCTTGCAGTTTCAGGTGCCTCTTAAAATGCGAAATGCCTGAAACTTAAAATAAGAGTAAATAACATGAAGCTCAGCAGAAGATTGATAGGAGCATTGTTTTCTGAATAATAGCATTCTAAACTGTTAAGAGATCTTGGGAAATATATTAAAACTTATGTAAAACAGTATTTTTGCATACAATCATGCTACAGAGGATAATACTGATTTTTTTTTTAAAAATGTTGCCTTTGTTGTGAATCTCTAACCTGCTATAAAGAATAGTTCCAACATTAATTTGAAAATACTTCAAAAATGTTTAAAATCAGGTGAGTAAAATTTAGTTCTTGAATGTGAATGCAGTGGTTTCAATTTAGGGGAATTCTGAGTATCCACAGACCTCACTGGAAGCACTGTGAGGTTCTCATGCTGCTACTGATTTGCACAGGTGTAAATTCAGGGGCCTTTAGACACTGGGATCTACACCGGACCACCTTGGTAAACTCATTATCCTGTAACTGCATCTAGTAATGCTGATGAGCTGTTATCAAAGTCCGAAGTTCCTTCTCAGTTTTCTGACACATTAGTGCTTTTCAATCCCGTGGCAAAGTTGAACAAATCCATTTAAAGTTTAAGAGATCAAAAGAGGATACCTATTAATTGGAAAAAAATGAACCATATGTGTTGTTTTAACTCCAAATCAGTGTCTAAGCTGAACACAATGGCTCTCACCTTGCTTTCATGTTATGTTTCTCCACTGTATGATAATTTCATTGGCCACATTGCTTAGAAGTAATGAAGCTGAATTATACAGATAATCACAAATGCGCATGAGCAAAATCCAGCCACTAAGGTCCATAATTTATTATGTCTTCTAAAAAAAAAAAGAAAAAAAAGAACACCCTAAAAATTTTAAGAGGTAACTTGTGAGTAAACTATTTTTCACATAGTCCTACCTGCAAAATTCATGCTGCCGTAATGGGTCAGGCAGGCCTTGGAATTACAGAAATATCAAACAAAAAATGTAATTGCCTTATCTTCAGGGAGTTATGAATTTAAAATCTGATACCTTGTGAACCTCCTGGTCTATGTACAAATGCTTTGCTTCACCAGAAAGCATGGAATCCTAGCTCTTCAAAGGGATAAGATACAGATGTTTCTGTGGTGGTGATTCATTGTATAGTAAAATGTCATTGCCTAGAGAACAGCACTGCATACTGAAATTTAATTTCACCTGATTCCCATTTGGAGGGAAAGAAGGAAATATTTTATGTCATAAAAAGAAGAAATGGCAGCTGTTTGAAATTTGCTGAGGGGCTTGGAATGTAGTTTTAGGTGAGGTGCATTAGCAGGCAGAACACAAGCAAAGAGGTAAAAGGTGCAAAAGAGGTCCTTTATATTGTTCTTAAGTCTATCATATGAACACAGCTATCAGGAATGCTTTTGAGTGTGATCAGAATCGTCTATACTCACTTGCATGTATTGCACGGATAAATACATTTGGGAACTGGGGCTTTAGAGGCAATATTCTTATCACTCAAATGCCTCAAACTGAGTCTCTTGGAATTAAGCTGATTTTACTTAAGTGCCAGAGCATGGGTTTCTTTTTTCAAACATACACGCTTTGACGTTTAAGTGTCTGCATTTGTGAATAGGGTTCACAGGCCTGGGATTCAGTACACTCGTACATGCCACGGTGAACTAGGAGTTTCAGAACTGTGATTTACAGCAAGGGGAGTACACATGCCAGCCAACAGAAAACATGGAAGAGAAAGGTATTTCTGAAAATTTATTTCTCTTCTGGATTTAGGAGCTTGTGCAGGATGGTTTCAGAGCTGGAAACCACCTTCTTGTACCCGCAAAAAAGGACAGAAAGTAGAAAAAACAGATTCAGCACCTTCCTTAAACTGCAGGAATTAAGATCACATTTCCACTTCCCAGGAAGTTCCCCCCATACAAGTCTGGAAGAGAGGGAAGAAAAAAGTAAAGCCTCTCATGTTCTAACTATGACTCAGTGTAGACGAGATGTGATATTTGTAATCTTGATTTAAACAGAGGGTTAAACATGATTTCATAGCTCAAGGATGGAGGCACTCACCTACTGGGAGAAGGAAAAGGGGAGGCAACCTGGATTCTGGCCCCTGCTTCAAGCACTATTTATGTATCTTACTCAATTACAAATGCAAAATGTGTAGGCAGCCCCTGGGGCGAGAACCCAAGACTTCCTCTTCAAAAGGAGCACCTATTAGGGTTGCAAATTATCCTCTCTCAAAGAATCTTGCTTCCTCTCCGACACAGAAGTATGGCTTCAGGAGGCATGACAGACAATTCTCTGAGCTTCACCTTGAGCTGGTGAACGATCTTGGGAGATGTGGGAACAATCTCCTCAGGAAGAGACTGGCGATGAACCTGAATCTCCCACTTCATCAACAAGCACCATATCTCCAAGTATGATATTATGTAAAATGTTGGCAGCTGTGCTGCCAGTACCTCTGGACATGTTTCTGGGAGAAAGTCTCTAGGGCTGTTGTGCCTCATGCTGAGGTTGGTGTCTGTTAGGCATGCTCAGAATATGTGTACCTCAAGAAGCCTCTCGGGAGATGCCTCACCTGTACACCACAGGCAGGCTTCGGCGCAAGGTAGGTTTCAAGATTTTCAGCTGTATAGAAATAGCGGTAGCGATGGGAAATGCCGTAGCAGAACTTTTAGATAATTTCATCAGCAAAACCCTAATGTAGATTTTTTGTGGCTGTTTCATGTACATGTACGTGCATAAATATAGCTTCCTGGCATTTTTGATGTTTTTTTGAATTCAGCTGTCAGTGACTTTGTGAAGCAGGGCATAAAATTAGAACCCAGAAATCCTGCTCTGCTACAGTCTCTCTGTAAGACATGTAAATATATTTACAATTAAAAGCAGTCTTTTAATGTTGTCGTTTTGTTGGAAATGAAGTAGCTGGCACCTACCTGAAGTTAAGAAAAATATCCTCTTATACTCGCCACATCTATTAAGTATTTCATCCCTATTTCATTGTCATGTGTGTATTAGTTCCTCAAGAGATTTTCCAATAGGGTCTGTTTCCATCCCTCTGTTCTCCCAGCCCCCATTCTCCTTTATTCTGGGTTCTGTTGCCCTCAGGAGACTAAAATCCTGCTCACTTTGCTCCTCTCATTGTGCACTTCCTTCCAAAGAGATTACTTGTCTAAACGAAGCAACAGGAGGAGGAAGGGCAGACTTTTTTTGCTATTATTTTGAATACAATATTATAAATGCATACCTGTAGTCTTTATGTATTCATAGATGAATAAATTATATTTGCTTTGGATAATGCTAAACAATCCCTAACAAATTACAGTTTACTGTATAGTAAAAAATACACAGAAGACTATAGCACAAACAGGCTTTAAATATGATTTGTATTCAAACAAAATGGGTAAGTCAATTTCCGCTCTGAAACCTCAACTCAGCAAAGTGCTTAAATGCTACTGAATAAGCTGCTTAAGGTTTAAGTTTTGTGCAGTGTGATAGAGAAATGTTGGTAAGCGGGGCCTTATTTGGGAGGACAGCATAACCCCTGTAGCATAAAGCAAGATTTTGTTCCCTGCTGTGCTTATGGCTGTTACCCTTCCTCTGAATTCACTGGACTGGTATCTGCTTTTGAAAGTGTATCCAATATGAAGTTTGGTTCACTAAACAGAATTTCTGAATTAACCTTCCTCTTGGGAGCAAAGAATTTCCAAGTGATGATGTGTTCTTTGATGTATCATTTTTTTCTTTGTCTGTTGTGTTAATTGTAACACATCTTGCATTCGTGCAACTAGGTCATCGTTTGCCCTATTATTCATATAAAATGATGACACAACTTCAGCCCCACTAACATGGATCTAAAGCTTAGCAAAATTCAAAGGTGTGTTCAAAACCTCCTAGAAATGTGCAAATTAACGATGTGTGAGAAATGACAGACATTTTATTCTCAGGATGGAGAGGGAAACAAAAATGCTGAATCTCTTCCCGTCCGCTAGAGTACTTGGATTTAAAATGAAGTAATAAGAACAGACTGGAGATGTCGCTTCTGTCTGAAAAAGGGTATCTTGAATCAACGTCAGCTGAAAACTTTGGCCTTAACCAGAGTGTTTCAGTGCTATGTCAGGCAAAAGCCTCCCTTCCCCTGACTACCAGTACATCCTCTCTGCACCAGAACCCTTTAGAAGCAAAAAATGAGGACTGCATTTAGGGAAAATTCCATTTTTTTATTTTTTTCACTCATCATTTATTTACAAATACACATTATAACTTTTATATACATTGCACATTTACATGGTAGAAAAGTACAAAACTATATATTTAAATGAATTTATATTTAACTCGCCATGTTTGAAAATATAAAATTGCATCAGAAAAAAAGTATTATGAAAAGCAAGAAACTTGAACTGATAAAGCTTTGATATAACTTTTAGTGACACACTGATTGGGAAAACAAAACTTTGAAAGTGGTACTGCAAGACCATCTTAAAGGAAACATCTGATAAAACATTTATGCATGTTACAAAAAAATAAAACAATAAAAATAAAATAAAATATTTATTCTTATTACAGTTAGCCCTGTAGCTATTAACAACCTTCATAATCCGATTTCTTTGGGTCCGGAATTCTTATAGTACAGTATATATGCTCAGCACATTGAGATCACGTCAGTACATGATGTGATCAAAAGCAGAGAAAAGTGAAGTGGAAGAAGTTTCCTTAAAGATCGCCTCACTGCACCCTGGAAGTATACTTAAGTCAGTTATAACGCCTTTTGGTCAGTCAAGATTCCTTGTAAACAAAAACCCGAGGGATCTTTTATGTACAGAACCGGCAAGAAGAAAATCCAATAAATAAACATAACAGAAACCGACATGCAAGTTTGTTAAAGTGGAAAAGAGTTAACCTCAGTGAAACAAAGAGATGAGATCATGTGGGCAAGCTCTAAGGAATGGACTTTTATAGTTTACAAGAAAAAAGAAAAGCTTTACTTTACAAGCAAGAGACCTCACAATAAATAACACTGCTCTTCCCGTAACGAATAAATTTCTTCAAAAAACAAGGTGTACAGTCAACCAGACATTTTATGTATAAATTATAAAACATGACACAGTATAAATAAATGTCTACGAGACTCAACTATATGTATACTTTTTTTCTCCCCAAAATAAATAAGCATACACTTATTTACAGTATGGACACTGATTTCTTGCCCAATGGCTGTTCCAATAGTGATGGAGGGTTTACCACTCTAGAATGGAAGATATAGGAAAGCTGTAGTCCTGGTCTTCATCTTCCTCTTCTTCCTCTGGGTCTTCATTAATGGCTAGATGGGGGAATACAGGGGAGCTGTTGTTTAAATAAGGACAACAACAGCGCAGAAGCAGCTCAGTGCATGTTTTCAAAGCCCTCTGAACAGCCATAATACAGCGTTGCATTTTATGCGACTTGTAGTGAGATGCTCTTTGGCATCTGCTGTTATGCAATAAGGTTTTTTATACATAATCTATGAAGTCAAAACTGCAGAAAGTTCTGAAGAATCAATGGCTCAGGTTTTATTGGCAGATTCCTGAAATCAAATAAAAAGCGCTCTTGTGTTCTAGGTTTAACTGCTTTGTGTCCCTCATTCAGAGTTAGTAGAGGCAACTGTACTAAACCAGGTGCCCATGTGCTACCATCAAGCTCATTCTTCTGGACAGAGTTAGAGTTTATCCGAGTGTTAATAAAGCATTCAGCGAAGCACACGAGAGCAGACAAATTAGGAAAAATCTCTAAAATTACGCTTCTAGGGCAACCCCTTTCTGATAAAATGACTTGTCCTCAGAACAGCCCCAATACCCCAACTTGAAAGCCAACTGGTTGTTGGAGATCTATTGCATTTTCTCAGTAGCCAAAGTGTGTGTACGATACATACATACTGATATGGCCTGTGTGCCATATCTTGAATCTCTAAATTAAGCTTTCTTAGGTTTAAAGGTGTAAGTCTTTATTACCTAGGGATTGCCTTCAGAAGCCTTAAGTGTCTGCAGAGTTAAAAATATCACTTACAGTTGCAAGATCCAGAGTGCTTTACTTCTAGAAGCACGCCCATGGAGCAGGCTGCCTCTTTCATGGCACACTCGCTTGGATAAGTCGTGTTATCGCTGGCACAGACTGCCTCGTCTGACTTGCTTTCAGGGCAGAGCTCATCGCAGAGGGCACACCGACCTCTGCCAACCTTAAAATCCCACAAGCATTTCTTCCCAGCACTGCACTGGATGTCTTCACAGGACTTTGCTTCTAAAAATATACACAGGATACTAGAGGTAAGTGAAAAGACAAAGAAAAAAAAGAAAAGCAACCCCAAACAACCCCAAACTCCTTTTCCTCCAAATGAACTGTGAATAGACAAAGCTCAGATGCAGTACATGGGAATGGGATGATACTTGCTGGTTTTAAGCAGGTAGGCCCCTGGACACCACTGCCTGTCTACACGTGGGGGAGCAAAGACAGCTGTGTCAGTAGAGCTTGGCCCTGGGAACACAGAATTACACTTGCCTATTGCACATGGCCTTCCTTCTCCATTCGATGTCAGTGGAAATTCAGCTCCCCAAATTAGTGGTAAGCGGAGAACTTGCCAACACATTCCGCATTTCTAAATCAATTATTTTTAAACTAACTCGCATAGAGCTGTTGTCTAGAAGACTGGAAGGGAATTCACCTTAACCTACGCCAACTAAAAGCAGTCTGGGATTCCCCAGCATCCCCCCAGCAGTTCTGGGGAGCAGAGGCTGCCTGGAAGGTACTTCTTCATAACATGCTTCATTATCTCTCCTTTCTGGAAATCACAATGCAAAATGTCAGGACGCACAGAGATTATTTTCCTATCTTCACCCACCAACCATCTCCAAACTCTGCAATATTTTTAAAAAGCAAAAAGTGATCAGATGTTTCCAATTAAGTTAACGCAAGCTTTGCCAAGACAATTGTTTCCAGGAATCCAGATCCACTTAATATCGAGACCCTGTTACGCCGTAACCATGTCATCATCTATTTCATGGCAGATACTTCTCCCTTGGACACTAATGTCAGTACCCACAGTGACAGCAAAAGGAAGAGGATCACGCCCTTTACTCCCTCAGCCCTTCTGCAATCTTTTTTGGCGCAAAGCTCACCCTGGCTCTGCTTCCTCCTGGAGGGGAACACAAACCCAGGCTGCTGGCAGTCTCTCCTGCTCCCCAGCAAAAACTCCATCCATCCACCCATCCATCCACAGATCCACTTCCACACGATACCCTGAAACAGCTGAGACTGCAAGCTCCCCCAGCTCCTATCCCGCTGGCCGAGATACGTACTGATGCATTTTCCTTCGTAGGCTAATCCAATGGATCTGCCCAGCAGGCAAGTCGCTTTTCTCAGGTGGCAGGCACTGGCGTAAGTTATGCCATCATTCCCGCAGAGATACTGTTCAGGGGAGGTAGGCTCTGGGCAAATTCGATTACACGTCACACAGTAGGCATTATTCGTTTGATCCACCACACACGTGGAGCTGCCTGGACATAAAACATCCCTACAGGTCTCTGAAATAAAGACGGAAACACAGAGAGATTAACAGGAGATCCCAGTGCCCCAGCGAGAAGTGAACGGGCGACACAATAAAACAAACGATCAGATAAAAGCCTTCAGCAGCAATCTGCATTTAAGGGCTGCTGGAGGAGACCCTCCCGTCTCAGGGTAGCTGGTGGGACACAAGTGCTTGCTAGACTGTGGGGAACTCTCAATCCAGCTATGTAATCCAGGTCTGTTGAGCGTGGTTTAGTTACTGTCTCCCAGCACTTGGAACATCACTCTGGTTACTGTGGGGAAGTACGTCAGCTCCTCCTCCCTACACTCAGACACACACCCTTTGGCATTTGAGGGAGATCGGATGAGATTTGCAAACCTACTTTTGCATTTGCCCTGATACTGGACTTCAAGTTCGGGCTGTTCTTTACATCTGGCTTTGAGAAGGGCACACTCGTTCCTGTAGGTTTTCCCATCTAAGCCACACACGGGGCCCTTCCAAGTGATATTAGAGCAATCCGGAGCACAAACACACCGAGGTTTGTTCTTCTTGTTCATTTTACATTTCTTCCCGGGTCCACAGTCCACGTTCTCGCACGTTTCTGATGGAAGGAAAGAGGCACCACTTTAGTACGAGCGTGCAGAACAGACTTGGTGTCAAAACTGCTTAAAGAAAAAAAAGACACCGTGACCCCAGGGCATAAACAGAAAACACCTCCCTCCCACCCCCACGCGGGGAACAAAACTCTAGGGAAATCCCCAAGCCAGTGAGGGCAAGGGAGCAAGGAGTCCCCTCCCCTCTCCCCCTGATCTGCACGGCCTGGGAGAAATGGGGTCCCCCCACCGCCTCTGGGGCTGGCGCAGCCCTCACCAGGGAAGGAAGCAGGAGGGCAGCGTTGCTTTCCTCCGGCCCCCCTACCTCCCCTCCCCCATCCTGAGCAAACTGCAGCCCGTGAGGCCCCCCTCACCTTTGCATGGGATGCAGTTGGGGGCTCCCCCATTAAAAATCATCCACTTAAAAAGCGTGTTGTCATTGACATCCTCCTCCGTCCACGAGGTCGTCAGGCGGCCGCTCTTGCAGCACTCCTCCTTGCTGAGGTCGGTTTTGTAGAGGACCTGGCAGCGGCCGTTCCGCGCCTGCCGGAGCCAGCAGTTCCCAGCTGCGGGGGGCACAGGGGGAGACACCCGGCCGCGTCAGTGGCAGCAGACAGTGACCCAGGCACAACACGTGCACCTTGCACTGACTTCTACCAGACCGTTTGCTTTTATTTGTCCCGTTTCATGACCCGCAGCTACTCCGGCCCGTACGGGAGCACGGTTAAATAATAATAACAATAAATTAAATAAATAAATAATAATTTAAAAAAAAGAAACAGAAAGAAACAGACCGGATCAAAACAGGACAAGGCAGTTTTCCGAGGTATTTATTCCATATGTAGAGCAGAAGGAGCCCTGCCGGCACGTGACAGAGGCTTGAAAAGGATGTGCATTTAAAAGGGAATAAAAAGAAAATTGCGCTTGCAAATTCCTCCCTCCTCCCCCTGCCCTCTCCTCCTGACGGCGGCTGCCCAGCAGCATTGTTTTAGTGCCGCACGCAGTTGCAGCCCCAGCCCATTTTGCAATCTGCATGAACTGGGAACATTCGCTGTTAGCGAAGTCTTTCGAAATCTCCACATTTCACTGCTTCTATTAACAAACGTCTTCCCTTTACTAAGATAAGTCAGCAGAGCTTCAAAAAAAAAAAAAAAAGTGAGCAAAGTACACAAAACACAAGGGCACATAGTGGAGGAGGTCCCTATAGAGTTTTCAAAATCGATACAACTGGAAAAGTTGGAGGTGCTGTCTCTCCCGCAAGCATTTCAGAGGAAAGTACACTGTCCTTAAACTGGATAGAGGTGTTTTTTTTTTTTTTACTAGTATCCCTGTTATTCGTGGAGTCAAGCCAAGAACATTAGTCCGAGCAACTCCCCCTATTTTAGCTAGAGAGTTTTGGTTGGGATGAGCCTCTAGTGAATAAACCAATGTGACTTCTCCAGCGACTCAATACCAATTGATTCTGGTGCTCATCCAGCGAGGGCTCGATCCTGCCTCCTTACTCCAATGGGAACGTACCGCAGCGAGGGGTCAGGATCGGCCAGCCGAGATGTCGCTGGGCGCGGGGGAACATTTCCGCCCCCTCCACCCCCCGCTAAAAATCACTGAACAAACAACGCCCTTAAAAAAAAAAAAAGTTTTGCGTCTTACAGTTGCCTACATGAGATTAACTTTTGCTCTAGCCCGGTGGGGGGTGGGGTGGGGGTAGAAAAGGTAGAAAAAAATGTTAAAACAAGCAATGGTAAGGTATTCAGGTTGTGGCTGGAACATGGTTAAGATAAGGAGGGAAAAAGCCCCCAAACTAAAAATCAATATTCCCATGTGTCGAAAGAGGGCTCTTAAGAGTTGTCAATATCAGGTTTGGGTTTGTTTTGTTCGCATGGAAGAAAAAAAAGAAAGAAAAACTTATTGAAGCATACTCCTCAGTGCAGGAGAATTTGCAACACGGTAACATTTATTCACATGCACACAAAATAAAGGGGGGCGAGAGGGGGGGAGGAAATCCCCATATTAAAGGAATGTCCGGAAAATGACCACTATTGGTTTCTCAAAATGTCAGCTGTAATTGTGGGGCTCCCCGTCACCACCTCTCCTTCTGTCAGGCAAGTCAGATAAAAATCTGAGCTAAATTACCAACAAACTTTTGAGCACTCATTCGGGATCCCATCCTAGGAAAGTTCCCCCACGATGCTGCTCTTCATTCATGCTGCGTAATAACAAGAAATACCAAGAAACATCCTCATCTGTCCTCTCTGCCCATGCAGAGCAGGGCGAAGATCCGATCAGAAAGGAATCTAAATGACACCTCTGCAGCTCGGTACAAGCAATCCCATGCCCACAGTTAACTTCTGTCCTGTTGGACCTTGGAGAGAGGCGTTTAACACCGCAGCAAACTAAACAGCGCCAGAAAGACGGAAAATTACAGTAATAACAACAACAATAATAATAATAAAGCACACCTACGAATAAACAATCTGGTCTTACCCTGCACGGCGTGATCTTCCATGAAGTGGCACAGAAACATCAGGAGTAAGAGCATGCCCGGGTGGATTCTCTGATTTAACATCCTCAGTGTAGCAGGGAGTGAGAGAGACACAGAAACAGTGTGAGGGGGAGTAGGGAGAGGGAGCGAGCACTAGCCAGCCAGCTTATGATCGCTCTATTGAATGAACGTCAGGCTCTGAATGCAGTCTCTCTTTAAATCTATACGGGGGTCTTAGCTGTCTGCGGTGGGCGGTCTCCTAATGTGTGTGTGTGTCTGCTCGGGGGTGGGGAGATTTAAAAAGTTCAGTGTGAATCAGGTGACATTTTCCACCTTCTGGAAACCCTCTCTAATTATCTGCTTTAGGTGCACGCACACACACGGGCGCGCACCGCCGCGCACCCCCGGGCGCGCACCCGCGCAG